>JAPZIH010000013.1:1485192-1667692 GCA_027410445.1 Discoglossus pictus | reverse complement strand
TCATGTATGTGACATGTCACACGCAGATTTCTGTGTATAGACCCTGCAAATAAATAATATTAATCACAAATAATTAAACAACTATATTGTAATGACAGTAAAAAAAAAATTTGGTATACTGATATGTGACACGCACATATATGTGTATCATGTATAGTCACATGTCACACGCACATTTATTGTGGAGCCCCAAAAAATGAGTCATGTTCATTGAAACTAATTACAGAAGAAGATCTTTACATAACATTAATTTATTGTAATTCAATATATAACCTAAACATCAATCTTTCTCCTTTTTTTTACTACAGACTCTGCATCAACAGCGTGACTGAAGAATTTGCACTGTGCACTGTGACCCACAATCCCTTTTAAACAACTCCAAGAAAGAACAAGAGGTAAGATAGAAAAATACATTACATGCTGAAAAAGACCATGCTTTGCTAAATCAAAAAGAAGAAATATACAATTAACCATTTCCCTTTCTTTTTAAAACAGACACTACAAGAAGACCGGCGGATTAAGATTGGCAGGAGGGGACCCTCTGTCATTCGACACTTCAATCAAAGTAAAGTATAAAGTATAAAAAAGAAAACAACTATGAGCCTCATTCAATTCCGAGTTGCCCAATTGAATAGGGCTCTATATAAGCACATACAAAAAAGTTTCACCAAACTTTTTAGTTACTGAACTTCTATCCAAAACCAAGGTTTTCACTAACTAAAAACTTCTGTCAAAAAAATATGTTATGTGCTTATATAGAGCCTTATTCAATTGATAAATTTCAAATTGAATGAGGACCTAAGCATCTATCTAAAAGCAAGGTTTGCACGAACTAAAAACTTCTTTAAAAAAGATATGTTATGTGCATATTTAGAGCCATATTCAATTGGCAAAATCGCAATTGAATGACGGTCTCATTAAGTAGATCAAGGCCCTCATTCAATTGCAATTTGCACAATTGAATAGGGCCCTAAATAACCACATTACATATATTTTTGAAAGAAGTTTTTTGTTAGCAAGAATCTATCCAAAAGAAAGGTTTTCACTAACTAAAAACTTCTTTAAAAAATATATATTATGTGCTTATTTAGGGTCCGATTCAATTGGGCAAATTGCAATTGAATGAGGCCCCAACTATGCACCATATGGTACACACAAAATAGGATTGGACAAAAAAAACAATAACAAATAGCAAACTAAATTCATATTCTTCTTTAATGTTTAACAACCTATAATCCTTACAAAAAACCATAAATAACTATACCAAAAGTGGTACACACAAAACAGGATTGTACCAAAATCACACAAACACATAGCAAAATAAATGAATATTCTTTGTTAATGTTTAACAACCTATAAGCCTTACAAAGAAGCCTAAATAAGTATACCACAAGTGGTACGCACAAAAAAGGATTGTAATAAAACTCACACAAACACATAGGAAACTAAATTAAGATTCTTCTTTAATGTTTAACAAGGATTGTAATAAAACTCACACAAACACATAGCAAATTAAGGGCCTCATTAAATTCCAGCCTCGTAAATAAGAGGCTTCTACTTAAGCCCTACGTACTGCAAAGTTTCTCTAACTTACAATGCTATTAAATTAGCCCTGCTGCGAGCAACGTATGAGCTACGCAGCAGGGCCGTACGTATCTACACTGCGTAAATGTACATGAGGAGTGACAGCCTGCGAGATGATATCGCAGGCTCCCACTCCTCATCAAGTGCTGCGGGGGTCCTAAAAGGGACCTCCGCGGCAGTCCCCCACATAAGCCCTGCCGTGGGGGGTACTCCAAACCCCCCCCTAGGCACCTAAAATGAACCCCCCCTCAATGCGGGGGTCCCTGTCGGGACCCCCGAAGTGTCCTCACATGAACACCTTGCTGCAGGGGTCCATAGGAACCCCCGCAGCCCCCACACATTAAACCCTTGCAGCGGGGGTCCCCGATCGGCACCGATCAGGCCCCCGCTGCATTTAAAACTTTTAAATTCCCCGCCGCGGCTCCTTAAAGGGGCCGCGGCACACTATTACCCAATCCCGGCCGCGGCACTTAAAATTAACCCCCCTCTATGCTGGGGGTCCCCATCGGGACCCCCGAAGTGTCCCCACATAAACCCATTGCAGGGGGGGGCCCCGATCTGCATAGATCAGGCCCCCCGCTGCATTTAAAACTTTTAAATTCCCCGCCGCGGCTCCTTAAAGGGACCGCGGCACACTATTACCCAATCCCGGCCGCGGCACTTAAAATTAACCCCCCTCTATGCTGGGGGTCCCCATCGGGACCCCCGAAGTGTCCCCACATAAACCCCCTGCAGCGGGGGGCCCCGATCGGCACCGATCGTGACCCTGCTGCAATTCAATTTTAAATTTCCCGCCTCGCGGGTCCTCAAAGGACCGTAAAGGTCCTGAAAGGACTCGCACTAAAAATATTAACCCCAGGCAACTATAATTACCCCATTAACTCATGGTGGTCAATCCAGACCACCATAAGGCTCTAATTAACCCATTAACTCATGGTGGTCAATACAGACCACCATAAGGCTCTAATTAACCCATTAACTCATGGTGGTCAATACAGACCACCATAAGGCTCTAATTAACCCATTAACTCATGGTGGTCAATACAGACCACCATAAGGCCTAAATTAACCCATTAACTCATGGTGGTCAATACAGACCACCATAAGGCTCTAATTAACACATTAACTCATGGTGGTCAATACAGACCACCATAAGGCTCTAATTAACCCATTAACTCATGGTGGTCAATACAGACCACCATAAGGCTCTAATTACCCCATTAACTCATGGTGGTCAATCCAGACCACCATAAGGCTCTAATTAACCCATTAACTCATGGTGGTCAATACAGACCACCATAAGGCTCTAATTAACCCATTAACTCATGGTGGTCAATACAGACCACCATAAGGCTCTAATTAACCCATTAACTCATGGTGGTCAATACAGACCACCATAAGGCCTAAATTAACCCATTAACTCATGGTGGTCAATACAGACCACCATAAGGCTCTAATTAACCCATTAACTCATGGTGGTCAATACAGACCACCATAAGGCTCTAATTAACCCATTAACTCATGGTGGTCAATACAGACCACCATAAGGCTCTAATTAACCCATTAACTCATGGTGGTCAATACAGACCACCATAAGGCTCTAATTAACCCATTAACTCATGGTGGTCAATACAGACCACCATAAGGCTCTAATTAACCCATTAACTCATGGTGGTCAATACAGACCACCATAAGGCTCTAATTAACCCATTAACTCATGGTGGTCAATACAGACCACCATAAGGCCTAAATTAACCCATTAACTCATGGTGGTCAATACAGACCACCATAAGGCTCTAATTAACCCATTAACTCATGGTGGTCAATACAGACCACCATAAGGCTCTAATTAACCCATTAACTCATGGTGGTCAATACAGACCACCATAAGGCCTAAATTAACCCATTAACTCATGGTGGTCAATACAGACCACCATAAGGCTCTAATTAACCCATTAACTCATGGTGGTCAATACAGACCACCATAAGGCTCTAATTAACCCATTAACTCATGGTGGTCAATACAGACCACCATAAGGCTCTATTTAACCCCATCAGTCCCATAAGGGTATATTATTACCATTATGGGCCTGTTACAACCCAACATTAACCACATAAGTGCCATGATGGTCCTCAAGGACCATCATGACACTAACTACAAACACTACACTATAACCCCCAATAAACCATTTAATCTAAACTAACCCCCCTCTACACTAATCTATTAACACTTACACTACCTACCTACACTACCTACCCCCTAATAAACCTCCCCAACACTCTAATTACAAAAAACAATAAACCTACAGCACAGAAAACAAAAAACCTACAGTACAAAAAACAAAAAAACCTACAGTACAGAAAAAATAAAAATTACAACCCCACCCCCCACTACAGAAAATAAAAAAAATTACACACCTGAAAAGGAAAGACAGATAAACACAATACATTACATACATTACATACAATACATGACATTACATACATTAAATATAATATATTAAATATAATATATTACATATAATATATTACATATAATACATTACATACATTACATACAATACATGACATTACATACATTACATATAATGTATTAAATATAATATATTACATATAATATATTACATATAATATATTACATATAATACATTACATATAATACATTACATACATTACATACAATACATGACATTACATACATTAAATATAATATATTAAATATAATATATTACATATAATATATTACATATAATACATTACATACATTACATACAATACATGACATTACATACATTACATATAATGTATTACATATAATATATTACATATAATATATTACATATAATATATTACATATAGTCCTAATCAAATACCCCCTATCTATCTAACATACAATCTATTTAATTTAAAATAAATCCTAACTATATCAAATACATCCCCCTATCTATCTAATATACAAAAACTCCTAACTACATACACAGACCCTAATTCTAAGCTAAAATCAATAAATTAAGACCACTTACCTTTAAGATGTTGCTTCAGATCACTAACCTATGGGTCAAACAAAAAATAAAAATTAGTACAAAACATTAACATCAAATAAATAAACATTCTATACATTCTAAATATTCAACTCACCTTTACAGCATGTCCAGTCACTGTTTAGCTCTTCCGGCGCGGCCCTGTTAAAAAAAAAAACACAATACATGAATACATGAATACAATATATAAACAATAAATAAAATACACAAATAAACATCTAAATATACATTGAACTTACCTCCCCGCGATGTCCCCGGCCTTCTCTCCTTCAGCCCCGGCTGGGCCGCGGAACCATCCGCGCTCTAAAAAAAAAAAAAAAAAAAACTAACGGAGGTCTGCACTGGCAGACCTCCCCGACGCTACTGAACCTCCCGGAGTCGTTTCCGGGAGGAAATTGGCATTGGCGGCTTGTGATTGGCTGAAAAAGCTGTCAGCCAATCAAAAGTCGTCAATGTAGGAGCCAATCAGGATGCGCAGATGTCTTCTACCAATCACTCCGTGGGGGTGTATCCCATAGTGATTGGCTGAAGGCATCTGAGCGTTGTGATTGGTTCCCAGAAAGATAGACAAGTGTTTAAGCCAATCAGGGTGGGATATTGGGGTGTATCCCATCCTGATTGGCTCACACATTGACGACTTTTGATTGGCTGAAATTGATAGACAGCTTTTTCAGCCAATCACAAGCCGCCAATGCCAATTTCCTCCCGGAAACGACTCCGGGAGGTTCAGTAGCGTCGGGGAGGTCTGCCAGTGCAGACCTCCGTTAGTTTTTTTTCTTTTTTTTTTTTAGAGCGCGAATGGTTCCGCGGCCCAGCCGGGGCTGAAGGAGAGAAGGCCGGGGACATCGCGGGGAGGTAAGTTCAATGTATATTTAGATGTTTATTTGTGTATTTTATTTATTGTTTATATATTGTATTCATGTATTCATGTATTGTGTTTTTTTTTTTAACAGGGCCGCGCCGGAAGAGCTAAACAGTGACTGGACATGCTGTAAAGGTGAGTTGAATATTTAGAATGTATAGAATGTTTATTTATTTGATGTTAATGTTTTGTACTAATTTTTATTTTTTGTTTGACCCATAGGTTAGTGATCTGAAGCAACATCTTAAAGGTAAGTGGTCTTAATTTATTGATTTTAGCTTAGAATTAGGGTCTGTGTATGTAGTTAGGACTGTAATTATTTTATTTTACTTTAGAATAATGGTCTGTGTATGTAGTTAGGATTTTTTGTATATTAGATAGATAGGGGGATGTATTTGATATAGTTAGGATTTATTTTAAATTAAATAGATTGTATGTTAGATAGATAGGGGGTATTTGATTAGGACTATATGTAATATATTATATGTAATATATTATATGTAATATATTATATTTAATATATTATATGTAATGTATGTAATGTCATGTATTGTATGTAATGTATGTAATGTATTATATGTAATATATTATATGTAATATATTATATTTAATACATTATATGTAATGTATGTAATGTCATGTATTGTATGTAATGTATGTAATGTATTATATGTAATATATTATATGTAATATATTATATTTAATATATTATATGTAATGTCATGTATTGTATGTAATGTATGTAATGTAATATATTATATTTAATATATTATATGTAATGTCATGTATTGTATGTAATGTATGTAATGTATTATATGTATGTATTGTATTGTGTTTATCTGTCTTTCCTTTTCAGGTGTGTAATTTTTTTATTTTCTGTAGTGGGGGGTGGGGTTGTAATGTATTTTTTTGTTTTCTGTAGTGGGGGGTGGGGTTGTAATTGTTTTTTGTTTTCTGTACTGTAGGTTTTTTTGTTTTTTGTACTGTAGGTTTTTTGTTTTCTGTGCTGTAGGTTTTTTATTTTTTGTAATTAGAGTGGTGGGAAGGTTTATTAGGGGGTAGGTAGTGTAGGTAGGTAGTGTAAGTGTTAATAGATTAGTGTAGAGGGGGGTTAGTTTAGATTAAATGGTTTATTGGGGGTTATAGTGTAGTGTTTGTAGTTAGTGTCATAATGGTCCTTGAGGACCATCATGGCACTTATGTGGTTAATGTTGGGTTGTAACAGGCCCATAATGGTAATAATATACCCTTATGGGACTGATGGGGTTAATTAGAGCCTTATGGTGGTCTGGATTGACCACCATGAGTTAATGGGTTAAATAGAGCCTTATGGTGGTCTGGATTGACCACCATGAGTTAATGGGTTAATTTAGGCCTTATGGTGGTCTGGATTGACCACCATGAGTTAATGGGTTAATTTAGGCCTTATGGTGGTCTGTATAGACCACCATGAGTTAATGGGTTAATTAGAGCCTTATGGTGGTCTGGATTGACCACCATGAGTTAATGGGTTAAATAGAGCCTTATGGTGGTCTGGATTGACCACCATGAGTTAATGGGTTAATTTAGGCCTTATGGTGGTCTGTATAGACCACCATGAGTTAATGGGTTAATTAGAGCCTTATGGTGGTCTGGATTGACCACCATGAGTTAATGGGTTAAATAGAGCCTTATGGTGGTCTGGATTGACCACCATGAGTTAATGGGGTAATTATAGTTGCCTGGGGTTAATATTTTTAGTGCGAGTCCTTTCAGGACCTTTACGGTCCTTTGAGGACCCGCGAGGCGGGAAATTTAAAATTGAATTGCAGCAGGGTCACGATCGGTGCCGATCGGGGCCCCCCGCTGCAGGGGGTTTATGTGGGGACACTTCGGGGGTCCCGATGGGGACCCCCAGCATAGAGGGGGGTTAATTTTAAGTGCCGCGGCCGGGATTGGGTAATAGTGTGCCGCGGTCCCTTTAAGGAGCCGCGGCGGGGAATTTAAAAGTTTTAAATGCAGCGGGGGGCCTGATCTATGCAGATCGGGGCCCCCCCCCTGCAATGGGTTTATGTGGGGACACTTCGGGGGTCCCGATGGGGACCCCCAGCATAGAGGGGGGTTAATTTTAAGTGCCGCGGCCGGGATTGGGTAATAGTGTGCCGCGGTCCCTTTAAGGAGCCGCGGCGGGGAATTTAAAAGTTTTAAATGCAGCGGGGGCCTGATCTATGCAGATCGGGGACCCCCGCTGCAAGGGGTTAATGTGGGGGTGCTGCAGGGGTCCCGATAGAGACCCCTGCAGCATGGGGATGTGTATAGGGTGCAGGGGGGAGCCTCACACTGCTGTCTCGGGCTGTTCCGAGGCAGCACGTAGAGGCTTTCGGATCCCTTGCGTGGACTTTTTGTCCACGTAGGGATTCTTACGATATGCGAGACTCGTGCATAGATTTAAGGCTACGTAGCTCTCTCGGAGCCTATTCTCGGCCATTTTCTCGCAGTCATATCGTAAAGCAGGCTGCGAGAGATTCGGTTCTCGCAAACAGCAGGAAAACTGCCTTTTGCGAGCACCGAGAGAACTACGAGGGAGAATTTAATAGGGCCCAATATTCATATTCTTAGTTAATGTTTAACAACCTATAAGCCTTACAAAGAAGACTAGATAAGTATACCATAAGTGGTGCGCATAAATCAGGATTGTAGAAAAACTCACACAAACACATAGCAAACTAAATTCATATTCTTAGTTAATGTTTAACAACCAATAAGCCTTACAAAGAAGACTAGATAAGTATACCACAAGTGGTGCGCACAAAACAGGATTGTAATAAAACTCACACAAACACATAGGAAACTAAATTAAGATTCTTCTTTAATGTTTAACAACCTAGAAGCCTTACAAAGAAGCTTAAATAAGCATAACAAAAGTGGTGCGCACAAAACAGGATTGTAGATAAAGTCAGACAAACACATAGAAAAAATTCTCCATAACAGATACAATACACCAAAATTAAGACATTTTTGCTTTATTTAAAAGACATTTAACTCAAACAACATTTTCAATTTTATTTTACAACAGATACTGCGTGAAGACAATCGGACGAGGACTTTCAACACAGGAACAGACCATCAGCCAGGACTTTCACCAGAGGACCACAACATTGGACGAGGGCTATCACCAGAGGACCACACCATCGGACCAGGACTTTCAACAGAGGACCAGACCATAGGACGAGTATTTTAAACAGAGGACCACATCATCGGACGAGGACTTTCAACAGAGGACTACACCATCGGACGAGGACTTCCAACAGAGGACCAGACCATTGGACAAAGATTTTCAACCGAGGACCAACAAACATTCGGATTGAAATCACACTTCAACCAAGGTACAGTATAATAAGTACAAAAGGAGAAAATTAAAGAAACATGTTTCATCTGCATCCGTGTCAACAGAAAAAAAAATAATTAATAACTATGTCCATTATTCAATTTCAATTGGCACTATGCAATACATGTGTAAATAACCACATCAATGTTTTTTTTGCTAAGAAGTTTTTAATTGGTAAACATCTATCCACAAACAAGGTTTTCAATAACTGAAAACTTATTTCAACAAAAAGATGTTACCTGCTTATTTACAGCAGTATTTAATTGGCCAAATTGTTATTCAATGAGGCCAGGAACTATAACTTTTAACAAAATATTACTGATTTACCTCTAATTTCTCTATTATGGACAATAATGTTTAACAGTAATTACAAATTTCAATATACTCAATTACATTTCTTTTTTTGCCTTTACAGATTAACATGGCTACTAACGAGCGCAAACAAGAGAAGAAAATACGTCAAACTAGAGAAAGACAAGAGAGATGGGCCGCCCAGCAGACACCAGAGGAGAAAGAAATTCAACGAGAAAAAGAACGCAAAAGACTTGCAAGCAAAAGACTATCAGCTGCAAAAATGAAAGATACGCCAAAAAAAACTACAAAGCAAATAAAACATTTACAATCTGTTCCTCAAACATCAGATGACATTTTACAAGATAAAAGTAAAGACATACCAAAAAAAGCAACTAAAAAAAACAAAGCTTTTACAACCTGTTACTGAAACCTTACAGGACATTTCAACAAAACCAGGACAACATATATCAAGAAAAGCCACACAAAAAAATAACCATTTAGAACCTGTTGTTCAAACATTCCATGACATTTCACCTGATGAATATGAAAGTCAAACTCCTATATGCTTTGCAAATTGTCCTTTACTCAAGTCTTTAGCAGTAGAGGCTCATAGTTGTGGGGACATGACTACTCAATGTCAGTTTTGTGAGGCTTATTATTTTAAACAGGAGAGACCCAGAGATGGCCAATTTATTATTTGCTGTCAAAAAGGCAAGTTCAAACTTCCAGAAAGGAAAGAATTTCCGATCTATTTACAAAATATTATGACTGAACCTACTTTTCCAAACTACAATAATTTTAAGACAAACATAAGATCCTACAATAGTGGAATATCCTTTGCATCTATGGGGGCAACATTAGCTGCTAATGTACCATTCATGGACCCTGTGGAGACCTTAATCCACAATCACCATGTATGGAAAATAATAATTGTTCCAAATAATTTCCAAAAGATTATAGAGACAAAACATATGCAAATTGTGATGGCTATCCACTTTATAAAAGAAGAGAAGGAGATAGTGCCATTATTCGTGGAAAAAACGTGGACAATAGATATGTAGTACCCTACATTCCACATTTACTCATGAAGTACAACGCCCACATCAACGTAGAAGCCTGCACTTCCATCAAATCCATTAAATATGTCTACAAATATATTTACAAAGGCTACGATGCAGCTACTGTAGTCGTCAAAAGTGCAGACAACCCTGAATGTAGTGAGTTAGTACATGATGAACTTGCATTTTTATGTAGATGCTCGCTATGTCAGTGCGCCAGAAGCTATGTGGTGGCTTTTAAAATTTGAAATGCATGATAGATCACATGCAGTATATAGATAAGCAGTACATTTTCCACAACTACATTTAGTCTATTTCCATGTTGGAAATGAAATGAATGCATTGGCCCAGAGTGAAGATCGTCACACTACACTAACTGCATGGTTTGAATTAAATTCCACTGATCCTCAAGCAACACAATACTTATATATTGAAATTCCATATCACTATGTTTTTGTGAATGGATTATGGAGACCAAGAAAAAGCAGAGGCAATAAAATAATTCTAAGAATTTACACAGTCAGTCCAAGAGATGTTGAACATTCTTGCTTACGGATATTACTTTTAAATGTTCCAGGAGCACAAAGTTTTGAACATTTAAGAACTGTTAATGACATTGTATATGAATCCTTCCATTTAGCTGCAAGACATAGAAACTTACTCGCTGATGATACAGAGTGGGGAAGATGTTTAGAAGAAGCAGCACAATGTCAAATGCCAACGACAGATGAGAGAACAATTTGCTTTTATTTGTATATCTTCTCAAATGCTCCAAATGCATTAGCTTTGTGGGAGACTTTTAAAAGTAATATGGCTTAAGACTTTATGCGATGATACAATGAACCCATTGCACACTTAAAAGCATTAATGGAAATCCAAGAAGTATTTTTAACTCATGGATTAAGTTGTGTAAGTTTTAATTTGCCTGATCCAGGTCTTATAGATGACATAAACTTTGAAGACTATGACATACTACAAGCAGAAAGAACAGAAGAAAGACTTGCAACTTTAAATACATTACAATTGCAAGCATTTCATGCCATTAAAAATGCAATAGATGATGGCCTTGATGGACCTGGCGGATCAGGAAAAACCTATCTGTATAATTTATTAATGATTCAGTACGAGCACAAGGTCAAATAGCAATGGCGTTTACCACTACTGGAATTGCTGCACTTTTATTAGAAGGTGGAAGAACTGTTCATATTGGATTTAAACTGCCAGTGCCTATTTTAGAAACTTCTGTGTCAGATATTCACATGACATCATTACAAGCAAAGAAATTGAAGAAATTTAAATTAATTATAATAGATGAGGCCACAATGATGTCATGCTATGCCCTCCAATGTATTGACCATTTGCTTCATGAAGTCATGGATAATACTTTTCCATTTGGTGGAAAGGTAATGTTGTTGGGTGGCGATTTTAGACAAACATTACCTGTTGTTGTACATGCAAATCGAACTGACATTATCGAAACCTGTATAAAGTCAAGCACAGTATGGAAACATTTTACCCATCTTCAACTGCAACAAAATATGAGATCAGAAGGCCAAACTGATTTCAATGATTGGCTTATTAAAATTGGAGAAGGCAGAACAGAAAAAATACTACATTTAGCCGATGACACTGTAGAGATCCCACCTCATATGATTTGTCAACAAGATATTATATCGGCTATATTTGAAGGTAGCATAAATAACGAAGAATATTCCGAGCTTGCCAACCAAGTCATACTAACGTGTAAAAATAAAGATGCATTAATCATCAATAATGAAATCTTTAAAAAAATTAATGCACCACAAAGAAATTATCACACTGCTGATTCTGTACTTGCTGATGACAATGAAAGTCAGGCTAACTTTTCTACTGAATTCATAAACTCACTAACTCCTTCTGGAATGCCACCACATAGTTTGCAGCTAAAGAAAGGTGTAATTGTCATGTTACTGTGAAATATGAACCCCAAAAAAGGCCTATGCAATGGGACAAGATTAATTGTTCAACAATTAAAGGACCATTTTATAGATGCTGAAATTTTAACTGGTACCCATAAAGGAGAGAGAGTTTTCATACCAAGAATAGATTTAGCACCAAGTGAAAGTAGTCTCCCTTTTATACTTCAAAGAAGACAATTTCCCATTATTATGGCATTTGCCATGACCATTAATAAATGACAAGGTAAAACGTTCAAATCTGTGGGTATTTTCCTGGAAGAACCAGTATTTGCACATGGTCAATTGTACGTTGAATTGTCACGGTGCAAAAATCCACAGGCTTTTAAAGTTTACATTGAAAAGAATGAAAGTCAAGGTGATTTATTAGAAGATGGACGTATTTTTACTAAAAACATTGTCTACTATGAAGTACTATAACTTTTCAGTAAAGAAATAAAACACAAGCAAAAAAAAATATAAAAGCCTTCAAAAATAATAAACAATAAACAATTTCATTCATAATTTATGGAAGGACTCTTTATGAATGATTTGCCTCACAAAACACTTGCCTTGCATTATTTATACAAATTATGTTAAAATGTTAATTAACTATGTTACTGTTAATAATGTTACAAGTTGGAAAATTTTCCTCGGGATTAAATGTATAATATTGAAGTTAACAATTATTGAGATAGAAATTACATGTTAAAAAACGATTACCTCAAGTTTACAATACTGATTAGTTTAAAGTTAAACTGTTTGTACATTCAAATGTTATTACTTTTAATACAAAATTATGTTAAAAAATGTATTCACTATGTTACTGTTTATAATGTCCAAAGTTATACAAATGTTTTGTCAAGTTACAAAGTTACAAAAATAATAAAGTTAAAGTTTCAAAAAATATACTTTCAAGTTTCTTACATATATTACAAAGTTCAGGTTAAAATTGTGTACGTTTCAATAAGCCTTTTTACTGTTTACTTTCCACAGGATTTCATGTATATTCAAGTTAACAATTCTTCACATACAAATTGCATGTTAAGAAACCATTGCCTAAAGTTTACAATAATTATTAATTTCAAGTTCCACTATTCTTACATTCAAATGTTAATACAAAAGAGAGACATTTTACAAAACTAAACATGTTTTAATATGACAATACAACTGTCACATATATACTAAACAACTTTCCAAACATACACATCTCATTGCCGTCATTTTTTGACGGGCAAGTCGCTAGTGAACTATAATTATCCAGCCAAAACACATTTGTACTGCATTAGTAATCGAATTGTCACAAACGCCAGGAATTTTGACTTTTTGGGTTATGCCACAGGACCCTGATGAACACTAGCCATGTGGCCAGATGAATCAAAGGGCTATTGTAATGGCCATAAGGACAATGAAAAGTACTATGTCACATGCTGAGTTGTAATATTGTATGGGTCTGCTTTTAGTAAATCTCCAATCTGTAGTAATGTATTTTGACCACTGATGTGCTGTAGATGTAAGTAACAATACATTTGAAATGGTTTGGGCCACATTTTTGTATAAATTCAAAATAAACATGTATAAACGGTGCAGGGAAAGGAGAAACTTGGTCCAATATGTTTTTGTTTAAGTAAATAAAAGTTATATCATAATGGGAGTACTGAAGTTCTGCAGAACTCTATTTCTCCTTAGGTAATGTGTTTACAGACTGATTTTTTATGGAGAAGAAAATGTAGAGAAGACTGGACATGGCCTTTCAGGACAAGGTTTATAATAATGTTCTAGTGACGGGCTTTCAGTTTCCTGTTAGTTTAGTTATTCTGACTAATTCCACCTTCCAAGGTATTAATTAGTAAGTCGTATCAGACCAAACCAGCCGTAATTACCCGCACTTTACTAACTTTACTAACTCTTGTTTACAGTTGATCTATAATGAGGGCATCATTTTTTTTGCTAGAAATACTCTTATGAACCCCTATCTCAACAGTGTTTTAGGCTGATTAATTATTTATCAATGCTGTTGTGTTGCTCCAGTTCAATAGACGCAGCTGAAATCCTCCTCTGCACTCAAGGTCCCCTCTCATGAAGTAATAATACATACTAAGAGGTTTAGACATGACCTAGATGATGAGCTGGTCAACATCACTTCAGTTTGGTCGGCCTATTCTAGATAAATGGGTCTCAATGCTGAGTAGAGATTCAGTGACTATCTAAGGAGATGGACGTGAACACTTGTTGACATTTCACTAAAATAGGCAGATTGTGGATCAGTCTTTAAAATTTGACTTACACAGGGAAGTTAATACAACTAATATTTGTAACTAAATTACATTATTATTATTATTATCATTACTATTATTAGTATTAATAATAATAATAATAATAATATAGCTCACATCATACTGTGCATTTATTCTGGGCTCTAGACTGATTACCATGGTTGTATTTCTGTGCTCACCACACTTTGAAACACCTGACTCAATAAACCTTTTCAGACAAAGCAAAGTCTTCTATAAAATTCTGGAAAATAAACTTCAAACATTATTATTATCCTTTATTTGTAAAGCACCAACATATTCCATATTAATGTTCAGCAAATGAGTAAAAAATACACATATAACTAAAATACACATTTATTTTTATTTTTATTATTTATTGGCTAGAAATAGTTACATTATATATATATATATATATATATATATATATATATATATATTTATACTGCATGGGTTCTGGCTTAAGCAGAAAAAGAATCTACTGTTTTAATGGTTTATCCTAAGTGGAAACCTCTTATACGGAAAATAATCAGAATTGTTCTTATATTAAATGGAAGATTAGTTAAACTATTTCATCAGTCTAATAGTTTTGGTCCTGACTGCCAGCCTGTCTTAATCCCAGAATGCTTCGGCTCTTGGGTGGATTCTCTTGGAATAATGATAGATTGCTAGTTGTTGTTTACTTTTATTGTTTGTATAGTCTTCATTGTATGTGGGTGTTTTGCTTGCCAGTCTAGTGCTAATGATTTTCAATATTAAATATGGTACAGACTTTTGCATAATTTGGGTAAGTGGTTTATACTTTTTGGGCCAAGATATTGGTTAATGGGTTACACTTAGTGCAGTTTATGTGGTTACCTTTGTTTCTCATTTGTTATTAAGGTTATATATATAATTAATTGTTTTACTTTAAAAAAAAAAAAGGTCTACTACATTATCTTTATACACAATTCAGCAACTGCATGTGAAACTATTTTAAAACAATGACCATTATTTGATATTTTGTTGTCAGTTCTCACAAATGAACAATAGATAACTGTGACTTTATTTCCCGTATACTTTCCAATAGTCTGTAACTGTATGAGATAATTGTGATGAGCTCTGAGCTCGCCGTCCCCCGGCGTCCCGTGTAACAATGACATAACTTAGTCTCATTAATTTGACTTGTGTTCCCAAGTGAGTTAACATTGAAACTAATTAGATGTCTTGTTCCATTATGTTCATTTCAAAGATATTTTAAGTCCCATTTGCATTAATTTGTCTTGAATGCTAATCGATTCCCATGCACATGAATTGGATCCCATAACAAGTCCGGTTGGGATCTGAACCGTAACACATAGGAATCGCCAGATAATCACAAAAGAGCTAAATAACTTTTCACATGAATGTATTGGCCAACAGAATCCCTCACAGAACCAGTCACAATATCTGACCCTTGTATTTGTTGTATGGTTTGCAGTTATTAGGTTTAGTGATGTCGCGAACATCACATTTTCTGTTCGCGAACATCGGATGCGAACTTTCATCAAATGTTCGCGAACGGGAGAACCGCCATAGACTTCAATGGGCAGGCGAATTTCAAAACCCACAGGGACTCTTTCTGGCCACAATAGTGATGGGAAAGTTGTTTCAAGGGGACTAACACCTGGACTGTGGCATGCCGGAGGGGGATCCATGGCAAAACTCCCACGGAAAATAACATAGTTGATGCAAAGTCTGGTTTTAAGCCATAAAGGGCATAAATCACCTAACATTCCTAAGTTGTTTGGAATAACATGCTTTAAAACATCAGATATGATGTTGTATCGATCAGGTAGCGTAAGGGTTACACCCGCTTCACAGTAACAGACCAATCTCCCTGTTTAATGTACCTCAAACTACCGCAAACAGTCCCTTTGCACAACCGCAAAATCCCAATTTGCACAAGGTTGGATACCAAGATAGCCATGTCCCGTTCCTTGTCCTCACTGATGTCATTGAAGGTCTCTTCCTCCACCCAGCCACCAAGGGTCCCCGAAAGGTGACAACAAGCCCCCTGGGACGCCTGCTGTGTTTGGTCTTCCACCTCCTTAAAGCCACCTTCCTCCTCTGACTCCTCTTCTTCAGACTCCACTCTCTGCGTTGCCTCTGTCTGCGTTATTATAAGGTGTGTACTGTTAAGTAGTACTATTCCTATTGGTTTAATCCCTGTTACGTCCACTATTAGGGGACGTGTATATGGCATTGATTTTTGGAACAGGGAGATGGAAAAAGATGCTTGGTCGGTCCTCCCACTTCAAATTTGGGGCACTGCGCGTGCAATCTAAGGTGCCACCAGATATGAGTGTCACTGTGCACTGGCAAAAGTTGGCAGGGTAGGCGCTGTAGGCCTCACACACACGCCTGTAGGCAGGCAACTGATATTCAATCGATTACAGTCAAAAAAGTGTTGTTTTATGTCACTGTACACTACGGTTGCACCAGATATGATGTATCACTGTGCACTGGCAAAAGTTGGCAGAGTAGATGCAATAGGCTTTACACACACGCCTGTAGGCAGGCAATTGCTATTCAATATATTACAAAAAAAGTGTTGTTTTATTTCACTGAGCACAATATAAGCTGTGAGCCTGACACAGGCAGGCAACTGAAATTAGATTAAAGGAAAATATGGTTGTTTTTTTTCAACTTATGGTACACCAACTATGACTGGTGAAACACAGTAGAATATTAGCCTGTCCTTCAGATGGAAGGCTCTGGAAGGGAGTGTATGCTGCTGATTGGCTGGAATGTACCTGCTGACTGTGAGGTGCAGGGTCAAAGTTTCCTCAATGATAAAGTAAAGGGGGCAAACCGAAAAGAGCATGTGTTCGCCGTCCACTGCGAACGCGAACATGCCAAAATCGCTGCAAATAGTCCGCGGGCGAACTGTTCGCGACATCTCTAATTAGGTTATTTAACTATCTTATTTTAAATTGTGTTCATTAATTTGTATAACTTGAAAGTTACTGATTTATTTTCAGATTTCTTATCTCTAATTGTAATAAATTCCAATTTGTGTCAATCAAATCAAAGTAATGGTAATAACACACAATCAGGGCTGGATTAAGGCACGGGCATTAGAGGCTGCAGCCCAGGAGTCTCGGGAAGTTGGGGGCCTAAGGAAGAAACAGGAAAAGTTTAAAAAGCCCTCAAGAAACAAGGAAATTTATATTTTTAAAATTGAATTTCTTGATGATTTTATAGCTGATGGGGAAGCATCCCTTCCAATTGAGTATCATTGTGGAGATGGTCGACTGTAGCTGCATCCTGAGCTGTAGGCGCAATGATCCATAACCTCACTTGTTGCATGCAGTTAGCTCCTGTTGCTTGTGATTGTGGCCAATGAAAACCAGTGTTCATACCAACCAGTGATGGGGGCCTAACAGTACCTGTAGCACAGAGACCTACAATGTCTTAATCTGCCGTGTACACAATAAAACTACAATTTAATTAATTAGTCAAAAATGAGTGAGGGAGGCAAGCAAACAGAAAATGGTCACTGATGAATATTTTAATTTGCTTATTTTTCTATAACTGAAGAGATCCCAGAGAAAAAATTCATTTCCAATGAGACAAACGAGGACAGAGAAGATACAAATGGCCATTAGTGTTGCATGTGGTGTTGAGATCACACATTGGATCTTAGATGTTGAGGAATTCATCGTAGGTCATTATTTAAAGCAGTGACATATTGTGGCAATGACGCCTTGACATGTTAGTAGAGAAATACAGCGTTTAATTCATCTTATAGATATCTGAGCATGTTATGATAATTTTGAACCTAAAATGGATTAAACAGTTTCCAAATATGGTATTATCTTGAACTATAGGTAATAATAAATATTTTATCAATTGAATGCTACTAAAAATATAATTTACTTACAGTAAAATATCATTGAAGTCTACCATTTTAAGCTGTCAGTCAGCCTTTTTTGATCCACTTACAAAACAAAATGGTCCTTTAAATTAAGTTAGCTGTCAGTTCTATTAATTATTTAATATATTAGGTTTTCCTTCCTATAAAACACATACTATATTGAAGATCAGGTGCAGGTTAGTAATAGAGAGCTTCACTTGTTATTACATTTAAACAATGTTAAAATGGTGGACATACAATGATTACATGAATTATGCGTCTTACCTTAGTGAATACTGCACAGATTTGTTGGAGTCTTTGTCTTCTTTAGAAATGTTGATCTTAATGAACAGTTGTCACCTTTTATGTTTTTAATAAATACCTGTGTACCTTATTGTAGATAGATACATCCAATGCCATATCCAATAGGACATGTTTCATGGCTCAAAACACAGCCTGCCTATTACTGAGTTGCCAGCTGACCATAAGATTATGATGTTATGAGTCTCACCAGTGACATCATAATAAAGCTAGCAGTGACATCATAGTACAGTCAGATCTATAAAAACTGGACTGGCCTGAAGGAGACACCATTCACTCATGATCAATTCAGCTTGGACAAAAAGAGATGAAAGAATATGAGAACTTCAGAGTAAAGAAGCCACATCACAAGGGTGGTGGACTTGCCCCAGAAGAAGATCTGGCAGCATCTCTTACAGTATATGTCAGTGGATGGCCTTCTTGGGGCTCCAGTGAGGAGAGTAGCTATCAAAATGGCTGGATGATCTGGTCTGGGAAGTGCTCTTTGTGGAAGTGCAGCATGAAGGCTTGATGGCACCGACTCTTGCATTACAATGGCATACCTACTCCAGTCTAGAGTTAATGGAAGTACTCCAGGAGGTACTGCAGGTTAATTCAATATGTGGCATTTGGACTTTACAAAGGGGATTGATCCTGTATAATCAGCACTGCCAAGAATTGTGACTAGAACCAGGGTCCAGGTCCAGGTGTTGCTCATTCTTTTGAAGGGGTATTAAGTCAGAGTATATATTTTGGAGAAAAATATAAATAAACGCGCCTTCTGCAAATTACAGGTAACGACATTGTAGATTAGTAAAAACTTTTCATACTTGTAACAAAATAACTAACACAATGTAACAAAATAACTTGAGTGTAAATGTAAGAGAGGAATATAAAAGTGTTTTTAGAGAATATATATATATATATATATATATATATATACTAGCGAATTGCCCGTCAAAAAATGACGGCAATGAAATTGTAAGGTAGCTAATGCTGTTTGGTGTATAATAATGAAATATATAATACATTAATAAATGAATATACTTTACCTATTTTGAAGCATTGTGTTGAAGAGCTGCAATCTGTTTTGATGTTGCTTCAGCATTAGTGGTGTGGAGCTGCTGTGTAAGCGTGATGAACGTGTGCAGTGTAATAGTGTGCGCGCGAGACCAAACCGTTAGCGTAGTTGTGTACTTTCGCATTGGTGTAAAATGGCGGGTAATGTGTGGTATGCGTCTTAGCGGATCATCCGTACATCGTTTAATGGCGGGTAATGTGTAGTATGCGTCTTAGCGGAATATCCGAAGGTCTTTTATGTTGTTTTGCGAGTTTCTTGTGGTGTTTTGCGTGTTTAGAGTGCTGAAGCCTTGTTTTCGTTTTGTTCGGCGGCCATTTTTTCTGTCGCTTAGAGAATTTTTGAGTGTCTAAACTCTTTTATTTTGAGTAAATGAAGGTGTAACTTGCTTTTTTGAGGTCCTGGATGCCCCCTCTTGCTGTAGGTAAGCTTTTTATGTGTGTGTTGTGTGTATTTATTGTGTTTTGAATTTTGTAATGTTTGCGAGTTGCCTTAGATTGTTGCGAGGTCGTAATGTGTGGTAACATGTCTCGTATGTTGTTTGCGTTGAAAGGTAAAGTTTGAGATCGTCCTAGTTGGTGTGTTGTGTTGTTTGTGTGGTCGCGGTTGTTGTGTGGTTGTTTGCGTTTGAACGTAAATTTTGCGAGGGTCGCAGTTGCTGGCAAGGAGCGCCTTTGGCGCTCCATGCCAGCAACTGAGGCCCTCGTCCGCAGCCCTCGCAACGCGAGGGCCATAGGCTCACATAGCGAGCCCGCAAGCGTTAGCAACGGCACGTATGCTCACAACTATATATGTGATACTTATATATTAGTTGTGTCTGCTTATAACTTGGGGGATTCAGTCTTGGGATGCTAGTCTGTCTATAGCTTGAGAATAAGAGATCTGGCCCATCCCTTACATTGACTCCACCCAACAGTATAAACCTCTCCACTTCACAACATGTATAGACCCTGCCCAGTGACACAGTCTCCACCCACAAATGTGATCCCATAGAGAAAGACAGGCATAGAGATAGAGAGGGGGGGATAGTGAGAGAGTTGGATAGAGAGTTAAAGAGAGGGATAGTGAGAGAGAATGGGATATAAAGAGAGAGAGGGATAGATGGAGAGAGGGAGGGATAGAGAGAGAAAGAGGGATAGATGAAGAGAGGGAGGGATAGAGAGAGAGGAAGGGATGGAGAGATGGAGATAGAAAGTTAGAGAGATAGAATATATGCCTCCCCTTCTTCTCCTCTCCTCCCACCTCAACCCCCCATAAAAAAGTAATTTGTTAAATGAGCAAATAGATTAATTAAACAAAGACTAAACAGCACGTGGGAGGGACATCTCGCACCAAGTTGGTTCTGCATGACATATTGTTTTGTTTCTCCTGCGATTGTAATCCTTATTATCTTTAAAAAATACATTTGAATAAATCTGTGTTTGTAAAAAATATTTAAAACAATATTTATTTACTTTATAGGCTACCTTTACATAATTACTATTAAGTTGCAAAAAACACATTTGAGTGCTTAATTAGCATATATTTCTAATTCTGCTCCTTCACACACACACATATATACAGTATATATATATATATAGATGTTTGCACTAAGGGACAAACTCGGGGACAACTCTGGGCAGCCAAAGCTCTAGCTTAGCCACTGGTCTATTTGTTATTCCAGAGGGAAAGGCTTTTATCCATTTTTACCAAGCTTGTTTATATCTTGTGTTTTTGCTGGTCCCATCTAAAGGGGCAAACATCTGCTCCTCTGTGGACCCTGGTGACTGCTGTTCCTGAGTTGGAGAAGTAAACTTGGTGATGAGATATCCAATCCATCACAAGCAAAGGGGTGTTCCTGTGAGCAGTAATCAGGGGTTTGGGGTGTTCCTGGTCCCTTCACCTCTGGCTTGTACCAAACACAAGACAGCCGTTACTGCATACCTACGGATCATCAGATTTATCATTTATCACAGAAGAAATAACAGATCGTGTTGCAAGCGTAACTAATCATGGAAGACTTCAATGCCAGGGTCAATGACAATCTGTCACAATTTGAGCAGGACCTCATCTATACAATGGATGGCCTGAGCTTCAAGTACTTTATTAAAAATTCCACCCATAAAAGTGAACAAATATATTTTCCAGAATGGTTTGGAAACTTCAGGTGTAACAATTTTTTCAGCATCTAATCGGCATTCAATTAGATTTAAAATTGCAGTATCTTCATTCAATTTTCCTCCTGTATGAATGAAATTATACTACCTTCTGAGAAGGCTGACATCTATTGGTCTAAGAGAGAACCTTTATTTCTCTGATGTAATGAGTTCCTATCATCATCTCATTGCATTTCTCCACTAATATAAAAATGTAACTAGGGCAATGGACAGTATGGCACCAGTCTGCCTATGGCTCCACATTTTATGCCAATACTCCCCCTGCTATGATAAAACAGTGAAATATTTAAAATGAAAGTGGCCTTGTATTGAGAGGCTTTGCAGAACAACTCAAACCCCAGAGAAAAAGGTCACAATGTAAGTGTCTGACCATCTTAAAAAATACCATATTAACATCACCTGTAAGAAACAAGATTTGTTTTGTCCACATAGAAGGTGGCTGCTGAAAACAGGAAAGTTTAATCAAAACACCCTTTGGATTTATAGTCTGAATTTTCAGATAATTAAGAAGACGAACATGACATATCTTGTCTTCTTTCGCCCCCTCTCACCTTACTACTTGCCCACTTGATCCTATTCCATCACAGATAAACACTTATCCCAAACTCTCAACTATTAAACTTTACCCTAAAAACAGTCAAGTTTCAATCATTACAAGGAAGAGTATATCATCCTGGCAGGTTTCATTCTTTCTGTTTCATATTGTGGCCAAGACCTGCCAAAAGATTTGCTTTTTTGTTCCCTAGGGATTCCAAGAGGAGGCATTCCCCCAATGTTGTTCTCAGAGGGAAGAGTCAAAATGTATAATAGCTCTGGCCATCCCTTTAGATTTGATTGAAAGATTATTTAGAAATATGAATCTGTAAGTATAGTTTTTGCTGTAACATGGATTCATCCTCAGGTCATGGTCAGTAGTACCATTTGCCAACCAAATAACCTACAGGGAGGCCTTCTTTTTTCACTTGGAATCATTATTCACTCATTTCAGTTTTAGATAAATTATTTTTTTCCAAAGATTCAGGTGTATTGGTCTGAATCTCCACTTGGCCTAAAGTGAGAAATATTGAGTTTAGAACATCAGAAGTTCATGTACTTCTGGGCTTAATGAAAATGTATTTTACATTTTTAGGTTATGATAAAATTCAGGTAAAATGAATTGTGCTTTAATAATTTAGTAACCAGTTACCAATACCAGCTTCTAGCCTGGGTCAGTTTGTTTTATGTAAGGCAATTCCTCTGTATTTACAGATAGTTTGAAAATATTTTATTTAGTTACTTATTCTTGTCTTTATATAATCTGGTCTTAATTTTCAAATAATGAAAGATAAATTAATTTCCTTCTTATTTTTACCCTAAAGAGTTTGAAAGTACTTGGAGCTTTGGCCAGTCCCAAGGATACCAATAAATTCTTCTATTTACACAAAACAAATGTACAATACTTTTGTATTTTTCTACCAAGAAATTAGATAATGTACATCCTCCAATGAGTGCCCCATATCTCTGGAGTACATAGTAGATTGTGGAGCTCCGGGATTCCAAGCTGAATGTCAGAACTGGCAGATCTCATATTACTGTATTCTTTAAATTATCCTTGATACCTTCCACAACTTGTTTGAAGATAATTAGGTGCTTTGAGTGGAAACATTTGTCCTGAACTTGCTTTTTAATTGCTGATAATAGTTTCCTAGGATGAAAAAGAGACATCTGTCTCATACTAACTACACATCTGGGTAGTTAGATGTTTATGAGGCTTTCAGACATCTTAACTCCATAAAGACAAATTATTAAGTTAAAAAAGAATTTGGAAGAAACTCATCGGTTTTGAGACCAAAACTGTTCTCATAGTCTTACCAGAGATTACACTAGGTACTAAGAGAATTTAGTAGGATTCGTTTCAGCCACTGTAGTACCCACATCCACCTTATTCTCTCTATAATGAGTATAAGAGGGGATTGCTAGGAGACACATTTCTCAATAATAAGCATCATTTTGGGAAGAATTTCAGTTTTGTCTTCCACAAATAGAAGAAGATCATCTGCATAGAGAGTTAACTGAGTCTGAATGACATCTAATTAAATTCCTTCAAATATACTCAGAAGTTTAAAACAGTCAAGGCAAGAGAGAAAACCCTTGTCTTGTATCTTTCTGTAATGTGAATCTGAATCTGATCCCATTAACCATTATGGAGGCCCGGAATGATTTGCGTTATTTTTTTTGCTTTGTGGCTACTCACTCCATTGACATTTCTAAATTGCCCTCAATACTTTCATTGTGTTAATTGTCATGGTACTCCCTGAGATAAATTCTCTATGTATCAGGTTCTTCAAATCTGCTGTAACCTATTCACTAACAACTATAAAATAGTCAGCATTGAGAATCAAAATTATTCTATAATCTTTCACCTTGTATCCTTTCTTATGATTGTTATTCTATATTAGCCTCTGAGACCCAATATGACATTAACACATTCTCTACAAAGTAATAATTAATTAGATTTAATAGGGTGAGCATATTCTGTTTAGGGAGTAGTCAATTCGCAAAAATGTAACTTAATTTCAGAGTCTATAGCTTATTTTGCGTATACACTTTAAACTAGTCACCTAGTTACAGTGAGGGAAAAAAGTATTTGATCCCCTGCTGATTTTGAATGTTTGTCCACTGACAAAGAAATGATCAGTCTATAATTTTAATAATAGGTGTATTTTAACAAGAAAAACACAAGTCAAAACAGTTATAAATTGATTTGCAGGTCCATGAGTGAAATAAGTATTTGACGTCTTCGGCTTAGTACTTGGTGGCAAAACCCTTGTTGGTAATCACAGAGGTCAGACATTTGTTGTAGTTGCACACATCTCAGGAGGGTTTTTGTCCCACTCCTCTTTGTAGATCCTCTCTAAGTCATTAGAGTTTGGAGGCTATTTGGCAACTCGAACCTTCAGGTCCCTCCACAGATGTTCTATGGGATTAAGGTCTGGAGATTAGCTAGGCCACCCTAGGACCTTAATGTGCTTCTTCTTGAGCCACTCCTTTGTTGCCTTGGCTGTGTGTTTTGGGTCATTGTCATGCTGGCATACCCATCCATGACCCTTTTCTATGCCCTGGCTGAGGGAAGGAGGTTCTCACCCAATATTTGATGCTACATGGCCCCGTCCATTGTCCCTTTCATGCAGTGCAGTTATCCTGTCCACTTAGCAGAAAAACACCCCCAAAGCATAATGTTTCCACATCCATGTTTGACAGTGGGGATGGTGTTCTTGGGGTAATAGGCAGCATTCCTCCACCTTCAAACACGGCAAGTTGAGTTGATGCCAAAGAGCTCGATTTTGGTCTCATCTGACCACAACACTTTCACCCAGTTCTCCTCTGAATCATTCAGATGTTCATTGGCAAACTTCAGATGGGCCTGTACATGTGCTTTCTTGAGCAGGGGGACCTTGCGGGACCTGCAGGATTTCTGTCCTTTTACGGCGTAGTGTGTTACCATTAACAAGATCCTCCCGAGCACCAGACCAATGGTGACTGACAGTTATTTTGTGTTTCATCCATTTGCGAATAATCACACCAACTGTTGACACCTTCTCACCAAGCTGCTTGCAGGATCTGAAATTCTTTTATTTATGTTATTTTTTGTTTATTTTGACAGATTTCTACCTTATATATTAAGTGTGAATATATAAAATAAAATCTATACATGAAGCCAGAGGCAAAGAAATCGGGGTGGGGGTTAGGGGGACAAATCCCCCTTAGATTACAGAGTATATATACAAGAATACCTACCTCCATTACATTGTAGAGGAGATAGGTATCTTATCCATTGTGCATTACCTCACTGGGATATCCTCATTTTTCTCCCTGATACCTCCACCTCATCTCCTACTCTTGCAGCTACTGGATTACTGATAGTGTCTCTCTTGATCTCTTTAGACCCTGCTATCAGAATTAACCAGACAGAAAAAAAAGGTGAGGGAGAAGGGAAGATGCTGGGGAGGGAGTACCTTTCTATCTATCTATCTATCTATCTATCTATCTATCTATCTATCTATCTATCTATCTATCTATCTATCTATCTATCTATCTATCTATATATCTATCTATCTATCTATCTATCTATCTATCTATCTATCTATTTATCTATCTATCTATCTATCTATCTATCTATCTATCTATCTATCTATCTATCTATCTATTTATCTATCTATCTATCTATCTATCTATCTATCTATCTATCTATTTATCTATCTATCTATCTATCTATCTATCTATCTATCTATCTATCTATCTATCTATATCTATATATATATATATATATATAGATATACATATATACTTTATATAAATACATATATATATATATATCTATCTATATATATATATATATATATATATACATATATACTATATATATATATATATATATATATAGTAAATAAATTGTACATCTGCGTTCACATTTGAATGTCTAAAACAAGTTAAAAACCTGCTTCCAGCTCAGAATTCTGAGAAAAACAGTTATTACACTGCATTCTGGGAAGCTGAGCTAGGACATGCAAATGTGCCCACAAAAGCCTTACTCTTCAATCGATAGCCATTATCAAACATTGCTTCCTTTAAGCTTATGTATGCTGTATTATACAGCTTTAATGGAAAGCCAGGGTTGGATTAAACACAAGCTGATTATCACATATATAGTTGTGAGCGTACGGGTCGTTGCTCACGCTTGCGGGCTCGCGTAGCGAGCCCGCAAGAACTGCGTCCCTCGCGAAGCGAGGGACACAGTTCCCCGCAAATGCGGGTCCTCGCGAAGTGGAGGCTCAACGTTGGCTGTGTTAACACACACATACACACACACAACTTTTTAACAGAATAAACCCAACCGCCCAGCCAACAAAAACCCAACAACGTCCCCGCAAATGCGGATCCTCGCGAAGTGGAGGCTCAACGTTGGCTGTGTTAACACACACATACACACACACAACTTTTTAACAGAATAAACCCAACCGCCCAGCCAACAAAAACCCAACAACGTCCCCGCAAATGCGGATCCTCGCGAAGCGAGGGTCCGCATTTGCGGTGGTGGGAGCATCCCAACATCGGCTGTGTTAACACACACATACACACACACACAACTTCATAACAAAAAAAACCTCAAAGTCGCCTCACACCCGCTTACACCCAGACACACAGACGCAAGACTTAACAAAAAAACAGTAAAAAAGGCCCCTCACACGCTCTTAACACACATACGCACGACTTAGAAACAAATACACTGCATCGTACACGTAAAAGCTAACTGCGTATATCGCAAAAAAATACGGCAACATTGCAACAAAATACGGCCGCATCGGAAAAAAATACGGCCGCGAAAGACCCATTCCAACCGCCGCGCATCAAAACATCACAAACACAAGAAATAAACACAACAAACACATAAAAAGCTTACTTACAGCACGGGGGGGCATCCGGCACCTCCAAAAGTTCATTTACATGTCCATTTAAGTCAAAACAAAGAGTTTAAACGAACGAAAATCGGCTAAGCGAGAGAAAAAATGGCCGCCGAACAAAACGAAAACGAGGCTCCAGACGTAACTACACTACACTTACTCGCAATAATGAAACACATACTATGCGGAACGGATCACACTCATAATAAACACCATTTTAACCACTACTACGCACAAAATGGCGGATGGAACGCAAATTGTAAGCTGGAACGCAAATAGCGCATGCGTATTGCGTTCTAACGGTCTAACTTTCCAGAATGTTCTACAAGTTTATAAATACTGCCTATTTGACAGAGAAAAATACATTTCTCCTCAGGTGATGAACAGAGTGACTTCAGACATAACTGCTGCTAAAACTTGAGAAGACAATTCTTTCCTAATTTAATACTTTACATTGTGCAAATTACAACTGAGAGGTAAGCAATAATATATTACATTTTATTATCAAGACAGGACATCAAAAAAAAAATTAAATAAGAAAAATAGGTTTATGTATACTGACATGTCACACGCACATTTATGTGTATTGCCCCTGCAACAAAATTATCTTAAAACAAACTAATTAAACAACTACATTTAAATTACATTAGAAAACAATAAGTTGGGACTATTAAAATATGAGTCATGTATACTGATATGTGACACGCACATATATGTGTATCATCTACAGTCACATGTCACACACAACTTTATGTATGTTGGCCAAAAATAAAAATAAGGTTAATTTAACAATTAAAATATGATTCATGTATAGTGATATGTCACACGCACACAAAATAATCACTTTCAACTATGGAAATGTGCTTTATGTATGTGACATATGTGTGTAGCCCCCACCACAAAATAATGTTAATTGAAAATAATTACAGAAGTATATTTAAATGACATTAATTTACTGCAATTCAATAGATCACCTAAAGCTTAATCTTTCTACTTTTTTTAATATTCAAACAGACTCTGCATCAACAGCGTCACTCAACAATTTGCACCGTGCATTGTGAAGCACAATCCCTTTTAAAGAACACCAACAAAGAAGAAGAGGTAAGATACAAAAATACATTAAATGCTGAAAAGGCCATGCTTTGCTAAATACAAATAAAAAATTATATAATTCACTATTTCACTTTATTTTTCAAACAGACACTACAAGAAGACCGGCGGATTAAGATTGCCAGGAGGGGACCCTCTGTCATTCCACACTTCAATCAAGGTAAAGTATTAAGTATAAAAAAGAACCGAACCATGAGCCTCATTCAATTGTGAGTTGGCCAATTGAATAGGGCTCTATATAAGCACATAACAGATTTTTTAGACAGAAATTTTTAGCTACTGAACTTCGATACTAAATCAAGGTCTTCACTAACTCAAAACTTCTGTCAAAAAATATGTTATGTGCTTATATAGAGCCCTATTCAATTGGTCAAAACGCAATTGATTCAGGATCTAAATATGTTTAATGGCCGAGGGCCTCATTTAAATGTGATTTGCCCATTTCAATAGGGCTCTATATAAGCACAGAGCATATTTTTGAACAGAAGTTTTTAGTTAGTGAAGACCTTGCTTTTGGATACAAGTTCACTAACTAAAAACTTCTGTAAAAAAAGATGCTCTGTGCTCATATTGAGCCCAATTCCATTGCGAAAAACCAAATTCAATGAGGCCCTCACAATATAACAAATCCAGCAACCAAAGGCCCTCAATTAATTGATATTTTTGACAATTCAATAGGGCTCGAAATAAGCACATTTAGAACCCTATTGAATTGGCCAAACTGCAATTGAATGAGGGCCAAAGTATGCAACATATGGTACACACAAACTGGTACACACAAAACAGGATTGTAACAAACACATAGCAAACTAAATTCATATTCTTTTTGTTTAACAACCTATAACCATTAGAAAAAACACTACTTAAGTATAACAAAAGTGGTGCCCATCAAACAGGATTGTACGAAAACTCACACAAACACATAGCAAACTACATTTAAATTCTTATTTAATGTTTAACAACCTATAAGCCTTAGAAAGAAGCCTAAATAAGCATACCTACATTGGTGCGCACCAAACAGGATTGTATGAAAACTCACACAAACACATAGCAAACTACATTTAGATTCTTATTTAATGTATAACAACCTATAAGCCTTAGAAAGAAGCCTAAATAAGCATACCAACAGTGGTGCGCACCAAAGAGGATTGTATGAAAACTCACACAAACACATAGCAAACTACATTTAGATTCTTATTTAATGTTTAACAACCTATAAGCCTTAGAAAGAAGCATAAATAAGCATACCAACAGTGGTGGGCACCAAACAGGATTGTACGAAAACTCACACAAACACATAGCAAACTACATTTATATTCTTAATTTTATGTTTAACAACCTATAAGCCTTAGAAAGAAGCATAAATAAGCATACCAACAGTGGTGGGCACCAAACAGGATTGTACGAAAACTCACACAAACACATAGCAAACTACATTTATATTCTTAATTTTATGTTTAACAACCTATAAGCCTTAGAAAGAAGCCTAAATAAGCATACCAACAGTGGTGCGCACCAAACAGGATTGTACGAAAACTCACACAAACACATACCAAACTACATTTAGATTCTTATTTTATGTTTAACAATCTATAAGCCTTAGAAAAAGGCCTAAATAAGCATACCAAAAGTGGTGGGCACCAAACGGGATTGTAGAAAAACACAGAAATAATGTCATTTTTTAGTTCATACAAATACATTCAAATAAAATTACATTTTCATTTTTATTTTATAACAGATACTGCGTCAAGAACATCGGACCAGGAGTTTCAACTGAGGACCAGACCAGCGGACAAGGACTTTCAACAGAGGACCAGACCATTGGACGAGGACGTTCAACAGAGGACTACACCATCGGACGAGGACTTTCAACAGAGGACTACACCATCGGACGAGGACTTTCAACAGAGGACCAGACGATTGGACGAGGACTTTCAACACAGGACCAGACCATCAGACGAAGGCTTTCAACACAGGACCAACAAAGATTCTGCTTCAAATCAAACTTCAACCAAGGTACAGTATAACAAGTAAAAAAAGAGAAAAATTAATTAATATTCTTCTTTAATGTTTAACCACCTATAAGCCTTAGAAAAAAGCCTACAGAAGCATACCAAAATTGTGGCGCACCAAAAAGGATTGTAGAAAAACACAGAAATAATGGCATTTTTTCATTAATACAAAGAATTCAAATAACATAACATTTTCATTTTTATTTTATAACAGATACTGCGTCAAGAACATCGGAACAGGAGTTGGAACTGAGGACCACACCAGAGGACGAGGACTTTCAACAGAGGACTACACCATCGGACGAGGACTTTCAACACAGGACCAGACCATCGGACGAAGGCTTTCAACACAGGACCAACAAAGAATTTTGCTTGAAATCAAACTTCAACCAAGGTACAGTATAAAAAGTAATATCTATCATCTATCTCTTATTTGTCTTTTAGGGCCAATAATCTTTAACAGTAAATACAAACTTCAATGTAAACTTAAAAAATAAATTGGCATAGTCCAAAAAAGTCTAAACACACAGAATCTATACAATTTGTCATTGTAACATTCCAGTCCTAAACCCTAATTTAATTGCCATTTGACAAATTGAATAGTGCTGTAAATAAGGATATAACATCTTTTTGAAAATACCTTTTTAGTTACTGAAACACTTGCTTTTGGATACATGTTTAATAAATAAAAATTTCTTTAAATAATTATCTGATGGCCTTATTTACAGTTTTATTCAATTGACCGCATTGAAATTGATTAAGTATAAAATGTTAACACACTATTGATAACTATTTGTCATGAAAAACAACTTAACATCTCAAAATAAACTAATGGTACATTATTTTATTTTTACAGATTAACATGGCTGATAACGAGAGTAAACAAAAAAAGAAAAGACGCCAAGCTAGAGAACGACGACAGAGAGCAGACAGCCAGCAGACACCGGAGAAGAAGGAAATTCGACGAGAAAAAGAACGCAAAAGAATTGCAAGCAAAAGACTGTCACTTGCAGAAATTAAAGATATGTCAAAAAAAGCAACAAAGAAAATAAAGCATTTACAACCTGTTGCTCAAACATCAGATGACATTTTACCAGAAAAAATACAAGAGATACCAAAAAAGCAACAAAGAAAACAAAGCATTTAGAACCGTTTCATGAAACATTACATGACATTTTACCTCAAACAATACAACATATACCAAGAAAAGCAATGAAAAAAACAAAACATTTAGAACCTGTTGTTGAAACATTATATGACATTATATGCCGAAGGTTAATATGGTGCTTAAAAGAGACAGACATACTGATAAACGTCGTTATAACTTGCCAACAACAAATGAGGTTGCAATGGTGTTTCAGAATGATGAAGGAGAACCACCATTTCAAAGAGACATTCGAATATATCCTAGAAATGAGGACCAACCGTTTATTAATATGAGTATCTTAAGTCCAAATTTAGATCCAATGACATATCCCATCTTTTTCCCACACGGAGAAGCAGGTTGGCAACCAAAATTAACTCTTCCCAGTTACCCAAATGCTAAAGCCAGAATCCGAAATAATGTTTCTATGCTTGAATTTAAAGTAGTTTAAAATGCCATTCGCAATGTATTTAATCCAATTTTATGTGGTGGGAAACTAACACAACAATGGATTATTGATTCATATTTGCAAGTTGAGGCAAATAATTTAAACTTTATCAAATATCAACAAGATAAACTCCGTGTAGAACAATATTCTGGATTAATGGACTATGTTGCTGACGTGGCTACAAGCAGAGACATGACAGCTGGCAAAGCCATCATTTTACCATCTTCCTTTCAAGGATCTCCTCGGAATATGAGAGAAAGATCCAATGATGCTATGGCTATTGTCACTAAATTTGGCAAACCCAATTTATTTGTGACATTTACATGTAATCCACAATGGCCAGAAATTACACTAAATCTACTTCTTGGACAAACTGCTTCAGATCGACCAGATTTAGTAGCCAGAGTTTTTAAGATTAAATTAAATGAATTAATACGTGACTTCACTATAAATCAGTTATTTGGCAAATGTCTTGCTTATGTATATACCATTGAATTTCAAAAAAGAGGCCTTCCACATGCACATCTTCTAATAATACTTCAAGAAAAAGATAAATTATATACTTCGGACAAAGTGGATGCAGTCATTGTTGCTGAACTACCAGATCCAGAACTATATGGTAGACTATATGAGATTGTTACTCATCGCATGATTCATGGACCCTGTGGTGACCTTAATCCACAATCACCATGTATGGAAAATAATAAATGTTCCAAAGAATTTCCAAAAGATTATAGAGACAAAACCTATGCCAATTGTGATGGATATCCACTTTATAAAAGAAGAGAAGGAGATAGTGCCATTATTCGTGGAAAAAAAGTGGACAATAGATATGTAGTACCCTACAATCCACATTTACTCATGAAGTACAACGCCCACATCAACGTAGAAGCCTGCACTTGCATCAAATCCATTAAATATGTCTACAAATATATTTACAAAGGTTACGATGCAGCTACTGTAGTCGTCAAAAGTGCAGACAACCCTGAAAGTAGTGAGTTAGTACATGATGAACTTGCATCTCATGTAGATGCTCGCTATGTTAGTGCGCCAGAAGCTATGTGGCGGCTTTTAAAATTTGAAATGCATGATAGATCACATGCAGTATATAGGTTAGCAGTACATTTGCCACAACGACATTTAGTCTATTTCCATGCTGGAAATGAAATGAATGCATTGGCCCAAAGTGAAGATCGTCACACTACACTAACTGCATGGTTTGCATTAAATTCCACTGATGCTGAAGCAACACAATACTTATATATTGAAATTCCATATCACTATGTTTTTGTGAATGGATTATGGAGAGCAAGAAAAACCAGAGGCAATAAAATAATTCCACGAATTTACACAGTCAGTCCAAGAGATGTTGAACGTTTTTGCTTACGGATATTACTTTTAAATGTTCCAGGAGCACAAAGTTTTGAACAATTAACAACTGTTAATGACATTGTATATGAATCCTTCCATTTAGCTGCAAGACATACAAACTTACTCGCTGATGATACAGAGTGGGAAAGATGTTTAGAAGAAGCAGCACAATGTCAAATGCCACGACAGATGAGAGAACAATTTGCTTTTATTTGTATCTTCTCAAATGCTCCAAATGCATTAGCTTTGTGGGAGACTTTTAAAAGTAATATGGCTGAAGACTTTATGCGACGATACAATGAACCCATTGCACACTTAAAAGCGTTAATGGAAATCCAAGAAGTCTTTTTAACTCATGGATTAAGTTGTGCAAGTTTTAATTTGCCTTATCCAGGACTTATAGATGACATTAACTTTGAAGACTATGACATTCAACTACAAGCAGAAAGAACAGAAGAAAGACTTGCAACTTTAAATACACTACAATTGCAAGCATTTCATGCCATTAAAAATGCTATAGATGATGACATGGTGACAGAGCGTTATTTCTATCTTGATGGACCTGGCGGATCAGGAAAAACATATTTGTACAATTTATTAATGAGTTCAGTACGAGCACAAGGAAAAATAGCAATGGCGTTTGCCACTACTGGAATTGCTGCACTTTTATTAGAAGGTGGAAGAACTATTCATAGTGGATTTAAACTGCCAGTGCCTATTTTAGAAAATTCTGTGTCAGATATTCGCATGACATCCTTACAAGCAAAGAAATTGAAGAAATGTAAATTAATTATAATAGATGAGGCCACAATGATGTCATGCTATGCCCTCCAATGTATTGACCGTTTGCTTCGTGAAGTCATGGATAATATTTTTCCATTTGGTGGAAAGGTAATGTTGTTGGGTGGCGATTTTAGACAAACATTACCTGTCGTTGTACATGGAAATCGAACTGACATTATCGAAACATGTATAAAGTCAAGTACAGTATGGAAACATTTTACCCATCTTCAACTGCAACAAAATATAAGATCAGAAGGCCAAACTGATTTCAATGATTGGCTTATTAAAATTGGAGAAGGAAGAACAGAAAAAATACTACATTTACCTGACGACACTGTAGAGATCCCACCTCATATGATTTGCCAACAAGATATTATATCGGCTATATTTGAAGGGAGCATAAATAACGAAAAATATTCCGAGCTTGCCAACCAAGTTATACTGACGTGTAAAAATAAAGATGCATTAATACTCAATAATGAAATCTTAAAAAAAATTAATGCACCACAAATAAATTATCACAGTGCTGATTCTGTACTTGCTGATGACAATGAAAGTCAGGCAAACTTTTCAACTAAATTCATTAACTCTTTAACTCCTTCTGTAATGCCACCACATATTTTGCAGCTAAAGAAAGGTGCAATTATCATGTTACTGCGAAATATGAACCCCAAAAAAGGCCTATGCAATGGCACAAGATTAATTGTTCAACAATTAAAGGACCATTTTATAGATGCTGAAATTTTAACTGGTACCCATAAAGGAGAGAGAGTTTTCATACCAAGAATAGATTTAGCACCAAGTGAAAGTAGTCTCCCTTTTATACTTCAAAGAAGACAATTTCCCATTATTATGGCATTTGCCATGACCATTAATAAATCACAAGGTCAAACTTTCAAATCTGTGGGTATTTTCTTGGAAGAACCAGTTTTTGCACATGGTCAACTGTATGTTGCGTTGTCACGGTGCAAAAATCCACAGGCTATTAAAGTTTACATTGAAAACAATGAAAGTCAAGGTGATTTATTAGAAGATGGACGTATTTTTACTAAAAACATTGTCTACTATGAAGTACTATAACTTTGAAGGATACAAATTAAAGATGCCAACATTTTTTAAAAGCATTCCAAAATACATAACAATTGGTTGTTTAATTCACTCATAATTAATGGAAGTACTGTTTATGAATGATTCGCCTCACAAAATACTTGCCTTGCATTGTTAGTAAAAATTATGTTAAAATGTTAAGTCACTATGTTAATGTTTCTAATGTTACAAGTTTAAAAATTATATTTTCAAGTTATTTCATTCAACAGATTACAAAGTGGATGTTAAGAGGTCAAGCACCTTTTAAGTCACAATGTAAATATTGTCTGTTATCTTAAGATTACTAACTACATTAATGTTTATCGCCAGTTTATGTGCTCAGTAATGAATTACTTTAATTACGTACGTTTTAAGAAGAGTTTTACTGTATGCTTTCCTCTACATTCAATGTATATTCAAGTTAACAATTATTGTGATAGAAATTGAATTTTAATACTGATTAATTTAAAGGTCAATTGTTTTTACATTCAAATGTTAATACTTTTAATAAAAAATTAGGTTACAAAATGTATTCACTATGTTCCTGTTTATAATGTTTAAAATTATACCAATGTTTTGTCAACTTCTAAACTTACATAAAAAATAAAGTTCAAGTTTAAAAATATATACTTTGAAGGTTATTGATTACATATATTTTAAACTTTATGTTAAAATTTGCGACGTTTAAAGAAGGCTTTTTACTTTTTGCTTTCCTATTCATTCAATGTATATTAAAGTTAACAATTCTTCAGATACAAATTACATTTTAAAAAACCATTACATCAACATTTTACAAAAATACACGTTCATATTAAAATACTTACAAGTCTCAAAAATATATGTTAATAACTAAACAACTTGACAAACATATACATCACATTGCCGTCATTTTTTGACGGGCAAGTCGCTAGTAAAAAATAAAGTTCAAGTTTAAAAATATATACATTGAAGGTTATTGCTTACATATATTTTAAACTTCATGTTAAAATTCGGGACGTTTCAACAAGGCTTTTTACTTTTTGCTTTCCTCTGTATTCAATGTATATTTAAGTGAACAATTCTTCAGATACAAATTTCATGTTAAAAAACCATTACATCAAAATTTTACAAAAATACACGTTCATATCACAATACTTACAAGGGTCAAAAATATATATAAATAACTAAACAACTTGACAAACATATACATCACATTGCCGTCATTTTTTGACGGGCAAGTCGCTAGTATTATATATTTAGCAGAATATATATCACATATGGAAGTGTTATTACATCCATGGGCCAGCACCAGTCTAATCAAAGAATTATAATGTCAGACTGACACATGGCCAACAGAGACACTGATTTTATATAAATTTGGGTCTTCAAATGACCTATAAATATGTATTATATCCATATAGAGAGAGGTAATATATATTGTGTTATTGTCTGATACATTCCAATATTACCACTGATGGGTTTTGGCTTTAGTGACATTTTGTAAATATCACCAGAATCCCAAGATGGTTAAATTGCACCATATTACACCGTTACCCGTTATGTAATTTTTTTTATATTACATAATTTATTCATTAATTAGGATATTGCTTAACCTTCGTTTTTTTTTTGTTTTTTTTATAAGCTTAGAGCAAGGACCTCCAACGTAGGATTTTCTGAGATACTATCTGTGCCACGTCATAGCTCAGGGAGACAGAAGGAGCTTAGGGAGGTTATGCGTGGGAAAAAATGCAGTCCACTAATGAGGTGTTTGGGTTTTTAGAGCACTGGACTGACTTCTCGCTTGGGTACAATCTATATCGCAGCAATGGATTGCACCTTAATGATAAGGGAGATTTTGTGCTAGGGGATAGGATGGTAGAAAGGCTGGAGGAGTTTTTAAACTAGTAGGTGAGGGGGAAGGGACTAGATGATTGTAATGGGGTACAAAGTGTAGAGGGGATAAGGGATGAATTAACTACTCCTGGGGAGAGGGTTAGTATAGTCAATAGGGAGGTAGTACAGTATAATTCTGGTTATCCGGCACCCAACTACCCGGGACTCTCAAGCAGCAGGCACCGGCATCAATTCCCCATTTTAAAGAAACTCCTGCTAAACCGGCATAACCAGCACTATCCAGCACTATCCGAAGTTTGAGACTAGAAAAAAGAAAATACAACATTTTCTACAATTGTTTCTTCTGGGCCTAAATTTAGGTGCTAATGCCTTTTTTAAAGGCATTTTAAGGGGTTTTGGGGGGATTAAGGGTGGTATAGAACCTTTTTTTCGGGGACACCCGATTATTCGGAAACTACACTTATCCGGCAAAAGGGAGTCCCCATAGGTGCCGGATAATGGGGGTTTTACTGTACAAAGTAACTCAAGTACAGAGGCAAGCACTTCAAAATTACAAACTCATATCAAAAATGCCAGAAGCTTGCCAGGAAAAATGGGAGAGCTAGAATTATTGGCAATTAAGAAAAATGGGATTTAAATGGCATTACTCAAACATGGTGGGATGAATCTCATGACTGGACTGTTAATCTGAATGGTTATAACCTATTTAGGAAAGACAGGGGAATTGCCAAAAGAGGAGGAGGGATTTTTCTGCATGTTAACCCTGAATGTAAGCTTATAGTCAGAGAAGATATTTATGCTGGAACTAGTGATAATGGTGAATGTTACATTTGAGATTGGATTAAAAAAAATTGTAAGGGGCCAACAAAAACTCTTAATTTTAAAAAAGCAGATTTGAACAATCTAAGGGCAGTAATACCCATATACCATGTGGGAATAAAAGTAAAAGGAGTAAATCACATCCAATGTGGCTTAAGATTAAAGATCAAGATACAGAGTAAAAAACGGGCTTTTATATTGTACAAAAAAGAGGGGACAGAGACTGCTTTATGGGAGTACAAGGAAATCACTAAGGCAGCAAAAGCGCTATTAGACTGGCTTACACAGACAATTAAAAATTAGTTGCAAAAGAGAGTAGGACTAACTCTAAAAAAATTTTTTTTAAATGTGTTGATGGAAAGAAGGCCAGTAGGGAAGCTTACATTACAATGTGACACAGAACATTACAATGTGACACAGGCCGCCGGATAATTAATGACCAGGTAAAGGCAGCAGAGCTAAATAGGTTTCTGGTAGTCATGGGGTCACTGCAACATAATGGGGCTACTCTACCTTCACCAAATAATTGGTTGACGCAGGAAGAAATCCAGAAGAGGTTGCAAAAAATAAATGTTAATAAAGCCCCGGGTCCTGATGGAATACATCCAAGGGTACTGAGGGAACTGGGCTCTGTAAAAGCCAAACCATTATATCTAATTCTTTAAGATTCACTCAACACAGTGTCTCTACCAGATGACTGGCACAAACCAGAGGTGATACCTATTTTTAAGAATGGAGCAAGAGCAAATCCAGGAAATTATAGACCTAAGTAAAAAGATTCCACCTGAAAGAAAGAAAAGGGTTCTTCACAGCAAGGATGATTAGTCTGCAGAATTCTCTACCAAATGAGATGGTGACAGCAAATTCGATAGATAACTTTAAAAGGGGACTGGATATATTTTTAATTAAAAAGCGAATACAGGGTTATCCTGGTTAAGGAGATCTTAAAAGGTTGAAGTTGGTGGGCTGAAAGTCTTTTTTCAACCTCAATTACAATGTAACTATGTAGCTATATAGTTTCAGCACAAAATATAAAAGTATTCAATGTTTCTATTGTGCAAGAATCTCCGGCTTGGAACAAGCAGATGAAAGCCCATAGTGTCAGAATATTAACTGGTTAATTATCCTATTTAAAAGCTAAAACTTGTTTTATAGTGGGGTGGCAAAAACCATAAATAGTTCAAAATTACAGTCATACTTTAAAATGACAAAATCCGTTAAAATGGCAAAAACAAGTGTATTGAGACAAAGTACACACTTGGGGCCTCATTCAATTAGCGGCCGCAGCCGTTGCGGGGCCGCAAGGACCGGCCGCAAGCTATTCGGCTATTCTATTCCCTTACGGCCGGGGGCTCCGGCAGGCTTGCGGCCGGCGCCTTGCTATCCTTTGCGGCCGCTCGCGCCGGAGGAAAGCCTTTGATCTAAAACGGCCGCAAGAGTTTCGGCCGCAAGAAAGCCTCGGTTGCTATTCAATTGCTACGGGAAACCTCTCTGCAAGGCTAAAAGCGAGCCGCAGCTTACTTGCAGGAAAAAGGTCCCGCTAGCACCAATTAAGCACAAAATATAGCCCAAATAAAGCCATCCTGCACTTTGAGAAGACTATAAAGTGATTGTAGGTGTTAGCAAAAATAGCACATAATTATCCTACACTCAAATCCGTAATTTTTGTATTTTCAAATTCTTGTCAAATATACGTGAACAAAGACCCGAGGGCTTGGAGCACCTCAGACCCGCAAAGGCTGCGGGATTAGCCTCCGTCAAGTCCGGAAATGGGTAAAATAGACCTACGGGTCGTAAAGGGCTAACTTACAAGTCGTAGCATCGAAAAGCCATCCTGTACTTTTATTAAAAGTGAAAGTGATGTTTGGTTTCAGAATTAATAGCTCAACATTCCCCTACTCTCAAATGCGCAAATAAAGATATTTAACTTCATCTATCATGCAAGCGCACACGGGTTTGAATAACGAGCTACGGGCTTGGAGGGCAATCATCCACCAAACCCGTACGTGCTTCACTAAGCCCGTAATCCTGAAATCAAACCTGAAATCAATTAACCAATAGGAAGATGACAATCAAGGGCACAAATAGTTTAAAAGGGAGTGAAATTCGTAAATCTGTGACTGTGTTGTATGCTGTGCAAGTGGACACACAGGTCTTGGAGTTGGAGGTTTTGTGAGAGCAAGAGAGAGAAAGGAGGAGAGATGGAGGGAGAAGGCAGCGAAGGGAGAGGTCAGGGAGAGCAGGGCCCCCAGCCACAGGCTGGCCAGCAAGCTGCTGCTGCACGCAAAAGGGCAGCAAACTTTACCAGCCAGGAGATCGAAACACTGGTTAGAGGAGTGCAAGCCCGACACTCCATCCTAACCGGTGGGAGTGAAGTGAGGCCCAGACAGAGGACAGATGCCTGGAAGGAGATCGTGGCTGAGGTCTCCTCGCTGGGGTATGCGAATCGTACCTGGCAGTCTGTCCAGCACCGGTTCCAAGACTGCCGTATTGCTGTAAAAACGAAGATGGCTGATGAGGCCAAAGCAGCACGTGGAACCGGTGGTGGGCCGCCACAAACGTTCACATACCCCGGTTGGGAGGCCACAGTCCGCGACATGATCCGGCCAGCGTCAGTCGTGGGCCTCCCTAGCCTGGTGGACTCCGGTCAGTCTGAAAGCCTGCAATGTGAGTACCATGTACACCTTAACACCCTCATATGTACGCACATGTACCCCACACAGATAGATAGCTGACGTTGAATTGCACTGTAAGATAACTGGTTGTGACTACAGATATATGAGGCTGCAAACATCATGTAAATCCAGTGTAAAGAAATATACTTGTCAGAATTGTTAGCAATGAAATATATGTCCAATACCTCCTCCCACAACTGATTATGATACCGTTTTGCAAATCTATTGATTTTACTGTTATGTTTGCTGTTGGTTCCCAGTGCATAAAAAGAATACATGCCAACTCCATTGCAATTGTTTTTTTATTGTCATGAGCTCCCCTGTCACACTCTACTCCATGTTAAACTGGCCCATCCATAGCTGTTTGGCTTAACCCTCCTACTGCTTAGAATTCATGTACATTTTGATTATAGGTATAGCGGATGTATCCTGTTTTATGTGGGCATTTCAGTATGTGCTGGAATCGTGCCGCCGCCGACTCTAGGGATGCGGCTGCGCTTGCGTCCCCATGTAGCCGTCAAAAATAGTTGGTACACCCAAAGCCCCTAACCCTCTAACCCTAACCCCCTAAACACCACTTTCTAACTCTAACCCATACCCCCTAACTGTAGCCAGAACCCGAAACCCATAACCACTTACCCGGCCTGCTGGGCTGGCGTAGCTAGAGTCGGTGGCGGTGCACTTCCAGAGATGCGCACATATGCGCACATACAACAGGATAGGTCCGGTCTAGCTGGTACATCCCCATGAGAGTACATGTATGGATGTGCACACTGCAGCATATGCGGATACAGACTCTGATGGACTGCAAGTTTGTGTCGTGTAACAGCATAATCTGGACCATGTTACATTAACATGTTAACTCACATTGCTGAGGATTGGTCACAGATTGGTCTGTCTCACACACTGGCCAACAGATTCAGATGAGCACGTGTCCTAATTAACTGCAGTTGGCACACCGCACCAGCATTACATATAGTCATATGAGCCATGGGCCCTTTCCTGTTATCTGACCATGACTGCTGGTATCAGCAGTGAGCAGCCTCTACATGTCCCAGCATTTTCCTGGAGATTATATAATCATGCATATTTAGTGGGTTATGGTGTTGTTAAGGTAAGGGGTTCGGATAAGTGTGAGGGCTAGTGCTTTTGGGCTTCTGTGTAAGCTGAAAATGATGTATATAACAGCGGCAGCGCCATCTATCAGCCCCTTGGTCCAACTGCTGCTGCCAGCAGTCGCTGTCACATAACAGGAAAGATCCCAGCCAGGATCCACAATACTAATGATGCAGATCAATTTTGATTAGCGTCAAACATTCACAGCCAATTACAAGTCACTCTGATCTCAGAGATATGGAAACAACAATACTCAAATCAAAATCTTGTCTCATTTCAGTACCATCCAGGCGTCCCCTGCCTCCTCAGGGACCTGCAACATGTGAAGATGCAGGACCACCTGCAGCCACATCCCCTGCAGCAGGCCCATCGTACCAAAGCCCACCTGGGCCATCCACGAGGTGCCATCAATTGCCTCCAGCCAGGATAATGGCACCGCCTGGCTCCCAGCCAATGTGGGCTGGACAAATGTGGGGCCACCCAATGTGGTCCCATCCCAGTTGGGCTCAAGGTATGGATCCAGCATCAATGGTGCCCTGGAGCATGGGCCCCCGGCAGGGCATGTGGCCCCCACAGCACCAGCAGGCCACTCTGGCCACTCCGGCCCCACAGGCCCCACAGGCCCCGCAGGACCAGCAGGACCAGCAGGCCCATACAGCCACTCTGGCCCCACTGGCCCATACAGCCACTCTGGCCCCACAGGCCCCACAGGCCCCGCAGGACCAGCAGGACCAGCAGGCCCATACAGCCACTCTGGCCCCAGAGGCCCCACTGGCCCATACAGCCACTCTGGCCCCACAGGCCCCACAGGCCCCGCAGGACCAGCAGGCCCATGCAGCCACTCTGGCCCCACAGGCCCCACTGGCCCATACAGCCACTCTGGCCCCACAGGCCCCACAGGCCCCGCAGGACCAGCAGGACCAGCAGGCCCATACAGCCACTCTGGCCCCACAGGCCCCACTGGCCCATACAGCCACTCTGGCCCCACAGGCCCCACAGGCCCCACAGGCCCCGCAGGACCAGCAGGCCCATACAGCCACTCTGGCCCCACAGGCCCCGCAGGCCCAGCAGGCCCAGCCATCCACTCCGGCCCCACAGGCCCCGCAGGACCAGCAGGCGACTCCGGTGAGGCAGGAGACACCAGTTAGCAGTGCCTCCACTCAGAGGACACAGTGGTCTGGGTCGCTGCCAGTTAGTCCTGCGCTGTCAGCGGCCAAGTGCCAGGATTTCCTGGCTCATCTCCAGCATGAGCGTGAGCAAAATCACCAGTTCATGCTAGAGATGAGACGCCATGAAGGCAGGAAGCTGGAGGAACAGAGACGCCATAATGACCGTGTATTTGAGGAAATTACCCGTCAAAACGAACGGATGTTCCAGGAGGCGAGGCGTCATAATCTCCTAATGGAGGAGTACGCCCGAAGGCCTGAAATGGGCCGAGAAGGCCAGCACCAAGACCGGGCTACCCCTTCAAACTCGCCTCCGTCAACATCCCACACCCTGTCCCCAGCATCCAGGCCGGAAGAGCCTCAAAACACCCGAAGAGGTCGGGGCCGGCCTAGAGGACCATCTTCCAAAGGCCAGAGGAGACAGGAAACACACAAGCGGAAGCGGAAATAGGTGAGAACATGTTCATGTTGCATATAGAAGCAATTGATGTCCCAGATCTATTGACGTTGAGGTGTTGCAGTCAATGCGTATATTGTTCTAATTGATGTCTTGTTCTTATCTCTTTAGGTTCCATTTTATTGATGTTCATGGATTTCTGCATCCCGTTTTTTTTGTTGTTGTAAATATTTGGGAAAGCAACATAAGATTAAACATTATGTATTGCTCACATTATCATTGTTTGTTTTCGTTTGTACTGTACCATGATTGGTAAACACCACATGAATGCTACACACCAATGTTATTGGATTAGTACATACATCTTCCTTCAATATACCAGCCCTGTGTTAATGTAGGGTTGGGGTAACGGCCACTAGTGCAGCTGAGGGTGGAGGTAATATTCATGAGTTTGATTCCAGTAACGGTGATGCATGATATTCGTGTTCATGACACATGGATAGATTAATTCAGGGGAAATATCAAAAGTGAGTCCACCCCTAAGTGAAATTGGCGATTATTTTGTGTGGCCACCATTATTTTCCTGCACTGACTTAACCCTCATGGGGATGGAGTTCCCCAGAGTTTCACAGGTTGCCACTGGAGTCCTCTTCCACTCCTTCATGATGATATCATGGAGCTGGTGGATGTTAGAGACCTTGCACTCCCTGTAACGGAGTTGGAACATGCAGTCCAATATCTCCGCTGGTATACGGTACAATATCCAAGAAGCACTACAGTCTCACCATTCCCAACCTACAATATTTGCCCACACTCAATTGGGAGTCAAATGAATACTGACTTTATTTTGTTGGGCAGAAATATATATATATACACATCTCTTCCCACAGGCAATACACACATCCCCCATAGTTGGCCACACAATACACATTGAGGGACAACAGGTGGGTCACACCTCCAGGAGACTTCCTGGCTACTTTGATACAATCAGACATTGCTTAGATCATCCTTCTTTGTTATGTCTGATAATGCAAACATTTTATACAATAGACTTCCTTATCCTATGATGAGTCTCTGTACTAGGATTATCTATTATGCCAAGGTCTGCAATAGTCTGGGCTAAGATTTCGCAGAGCAGAAACCAACATACATACAGTATAACAGTATGATCATATTTTAACCATAAAACAGGGTAAAACAGTGATGGGTTCCGTTACACTCCACACCTTCCATTTGAGGAGTACCCCACAGATGCTCAATAGGGTTTAGGTCTGGTGACCTACTTGGCCAGTTCATCAACCTTTGACCTTCAGCTTCTTTAACCAGGCAGTGGTCGGCTTGGAGGTGTGTTTGTGGTCGTTATCATGTTGGAATACTGCCCTGCGGCCCATTCTCCTATGGGAGGGATCCTGCTCTTTCTCAGTTTGTCACAGTCCATGTTGGCATTCATGGGTTCCCTCAAAGAACTGTAGCTCCTCAGTGCTGGCAGCATGCATGCAGGCCCAGACAAAACATATATGCATGTGTATATATGTTTTCGCTAATATGTGGTGTGGATTCCCCCTATATGCATTTACCTAATGATGTCAGATGGTGCCTCCCCTCTCTCTGTATCACTGTTTCGGTTCAAAATGATGGGTTCATCTCATATCAATGTTTTTGTGTTCGTTGTGACTTATCCATTTATCTCTGGCACTAGGGAGCTACAGTTCATTGAGGGAACCATGAATGCAAACATGTACTGTGACATACTGAAGCAGAACATGATCCCCTCCCTTGGGAGACTGGGCCGCAGGGCAACATAACATAATGACCCTAAACACACCGCCAAGACGACACTGCCTTGCTAAAGAAGGTAAAGGTGATGGACTGGCCAAGCTTGTCGACAGACCAAAACCATATTGAGCATCTGTGGGGCATCCTCAAACTGACGGTGGGGGAGTGCAAGGTCTCTAGCATCAACCAGCTCTGATGTATCATTAAGGAGTGGAAGAGGACTCCAGTGGCAACCTGGGAAGCTCGGGTGAACTCCCTGGCCATGAGGGTTAAGGCAGTTCTGGCAAATAACGGTGGCCACACATAATTGACATTTCGTGTCAATTTGGACATAGAAAATTAGGGGTGTACTCACTTATGTTAGATACTGTGGCCATCATTTAATTGCAATTTGGCCAATTGAATAGGGCTCGAAATAAGCACATAACATATATTCTATGAAAAATGTTTTAGTTAGTGAAAACCTTGATTTTGGATAGATGTTTACTAACTAAAATCTGTTTGACACAATATATGTTCTGTGCTTATTTTGAGCCCCATTCAATTTGCAAAATCGCAATTGAATGAGGCCCTGTATGTTCACTATTAGGATGTGAGCCACTTACGGACACCTGTCTCATTTGTCTGTTTCTGCGTCATATAGATTGTTAATACCAACCTTACCTCATGGTTGAAATCAGTAATGCAAACACACTGTGAAAATTCTATTGACCCCCCTAACCGATGGTGCAGAGCACAGATGTGGAGTCTGAAGGTCCTTTTATTGATGTTCCGTAAATGCTATGGTATCAACATTGACGAGGCAGACACAAACAACATCTCGGATAAATCATATTTAATATTTACAGAAATTAACAAGGCAAGCTTTCCACAAAGCCACAGGTTGACTAATCAACACAGGTATGCAAAGGATCATGGTGGAGGGGGGTAGGATACAAAATCAAAGTAACACAGGGAAATAGGGATATGAGAGCAGAATGCAGGCAGGGAAAATTACATAGATATAGATGATCAGGTAATGTACAGTGTATCAACCAACATTAGGCAATATAATAGATCTCATTATTGTTACGACATATATATAACAGTCAATAAGGAAACACCATAATAATCCAGAATAAGGTGATATACATATGGGGAGAGCAAAATGTATGCTTGTGTGTTAAACGGACACTCTGATGCCACATCAGAAGTATAAGTGCTCAATCAGTGAATGCTATGAGCCCATAACGTCAGTTCTCACGCAACAATAAGCAGCACATAGATAACCTTGGTCAAAAAGATGGTGACCTGACCAGGACCATATCAGTCAGATGTTACTTATTGCAGAGAACTCACAACAAACCAGGCAATATCAAGGATAGTTTGTTCTCTGATTGAGCATCTATACTCACTGTTGTTGCATATGCATAACTGAAGATTAACGTAACCTCCTTAACTGTTAAGTCCCAAGCCTGGATTTACTCTTCCCCATATGCACAGGGAGGGTCACATCAGCACTGAAGAAAATATCTTGAAGGGTTGGTGCTGCAGGCTTCACAACAGTCCAAGTAGAGGAGAGGATAGAATGTCTAAACCAATAGGTACCTATGAATCGAGATAGACTATATGAGCATACACATGCTGTGGATATACCAGGAACATCAGCTGACAGATGTCACATCACATCTGCATTGTATATTGAAATTGTCTCGTGACACATATCGGCTATTCAGTCAAGGTCATCAGATATCAAACTGGATCCAACAAAGCAATGAAACGGACACATGCACATACATGAGGACATTGACATGGCCACGGCATGTCAGGATGTTCATCGTCATGCCTTGTTCTGACCGTGATCTGGAATACAAACACACAAATAATATATTAGTGGAAACCTTACATATGCCATATGAGCAGCCACCAACAGATGTAGGTATGTCGGCACACATGTTAGGCATTGGGATCTCGTACAAGCTAACCATCTGTCCGATGATAATGATGGCCCAGACTAATTTGTCCTGATGTGGGAATATTAGGATTAGTCTAATTCTCATTTATTTGTATTGTGCAAACATATTCCGTGGCGCTGTACAGGGGAGAAGAACCCGAAAATATACAGTATGTAATATTGCCAACGCAAGAAAATGGAGGGCCCTGTTTGGAGCGTAAAGTCTGTTGATGAATGATTTGTTCCCAAAGGCCCACACAAGATTCGAAAATCACCACTTCCAAGTTAAAAGTAATGGACATGGGGAAGAGTAGATAAGGAATAGCAAGGTTAATAAGTAAGTGAGAGATACATAGGAAGGAGGTTGTGTCAAGTAGAAAGATATGCATTAGTCGGAGAGGAAAGGGATCAGATGTAAAGTGCGATGCACTATTATGTAATAAGGTATCTGCCCCATGTGGACAGATAATGTAATCTGAAGATGTGACAGTCAGGAGACACATAGTTCAACCACAGCTTGAGTAAAATTAGCTGATGGGCGAAGAAAAGGAGAGAGGTGGGCATGAGAGTTGAAATGAAAATGATGCAGACAAAAAGGGGAGAAGTAAAGAAGAGTCTGAGGAAAAGGCAGGGGATGTGAGGAAGAAGACAAGAGAAAACATAGTGTAATGGGTTAATTGGGATAGTTAGCAGAAGACTTGTGTAACTCAATAAATTAAGGGTAAACAGGGGTGGGTGGGATGAGGAGAGAGACAGACAGACAGACAGACAGACAGACAGAGAGAGAGAGAGAGACCAGTGCAGCCTGTAATAGAAATGGAAGATCCCAACTATCACACATTGATACATGTTCGGACATCCACATGTGGTTCTCTACCTTGGATAGATCAAGTGAAGTATTCAACGAAGAGATCTGTTCCCCCAGGACACATCTGCATGGTCCGATAAACATTTCGGATCGCTTCAGCAATACATAGGGGATGTCTTGGGGAAAAAGAAAGTTAGGCCTACATTAATGTAGTTATTAGTCATTTCCTCTCTTGCATACATGCACATGTTTCCTGCAAATACTCACTTACAATGTAGACGACATTGATGTAGCTGATGTTCTGTTGCTGTACAGGTCGTTTCCCATGTCTGTGTGGGTAAACAATGTGTTGACACACGGCAGCAGTTCTGTAATGGCAATATGATGAGATGAGTCACACAATCCATATGATATATTGCACAATGATTCCTAGTTAACACATCCTTGAGACTATTCCTGTTATCTGACTGAGAATGCTTTTACCAGCATTCGCTGACAAAGAACAGGGGACATCCCCTCTTTGCATCCCATGAGGTACATTTATTATGGTTTACAATATGCTGGTATGTTCATATATCCAGATTGCTATGAATTGCATTGACCTCCATGGGATGTGGAATAGCATAATCAGACAATGGGAACATTACGGTTCTGGAAAGATGTTTTCAAATACGATTGTGAGGTCTATATCCATTGACATTGTGGAATACATCAGACCATCCATTTAGCTTAGCTTCTTGAGGTTGGCAGATATCAATATATATGATGTGTATGGGAATGTGCGCATACTTACCATTAACAGATATCAGAGCAGGCTGTATTTGATCCAGTATTAAGAATGCGTCACGAGACATATGTTACATCACAAAGCTATCCTCTACTGTGTACTGTTGGATATTCTGGAAGACAATGGGGAAGGAGAAAAGAGATGTATTAGTAACCATAATCAAGGTACATTATAGTTGGTTGTTATTAGTTTCAGACTTACATGGGAAGTACTCACGAATGACGTGGGCACGTAGTTGTGACCCCTGAACGTTATCCCCACCATCTGGAGGTACTGGACGCTCCGCCGGTTCAAGCGGAGCATCATCAATGTTCCCCAGACAGTTTGCCTGTACTGCTATATTGTGCAGAATACAGCAGGCCATGATGATGTGACAAACCTTCCCTGGTGTATACTGTAGCGCCCCCCCAGTGGAATGTAAACATCTGAAGCGCATCTTCAGGAGTCCAAAGGTGCGCTCTATTACATTCCGGGTTCTGGCATGGGCCTCATTGTACCTCTCCTCCCCCTCTGTGCGTGGATTGTTCACAGGGGTCAACAACCACGGCAAACACCTATATCCTGCATCACCTGAAGGAAACAAAAATGGGAGATGTAGATATGAATGTGAGGTTGTGCTGCTCGTTAAAGCATCTGTAAATATACACAATGATTAATGTGACGTTAGATTAGGGATCTCTGGGTTGGAACTTCCTACTCCTATGACCATGTCACATCGGGTTAGGCACAGCAACAAGCTACGATGCAATGGCTCAGTCGGCACACCTTCTTTATGGAAGGGAAATGAGCGCGGACAATATGGCGCTGCCAGAAGCCTGGCGACAGTAGCGCACTGTTGGAAATTGTGTGCCAAAATGTGCGTCCATCAAAGAGCCCAAGTTGTAGAATCTATTGATTAATGGGCCAAAACCCTCTAACCCGAACCACTGAGACCCCATGCCTAACACTAACACTCATAATCCAAAGCCTTAGCCCAAAGACCCCTAACCCTAAAACCCCTAAGTCCACCCTTAAATCCTTATCTCAACTCCTGCGCGCAGATGTTGTGCGCGCTATTGAGGGACTCTATTTTGTCTGTTGGCGCATGCGTTGTTGCGCATTTTGCAGGCAACAATGGAATAGCATTACAGTGGAACATGATGTATATGTTAGGGGATCCTTTATGGGTACTCACCCAGTAGCCACCCAGGTGGAGCTTGTCCAGACTTAAAATAAAGATGGGTGGATGACTGACGCAGGATATGGGCATCATGAGTACTTCCCGGGAAGCCTGCAACCACATTTTGTATGCTCATGTCTGCATCACAAACAACCTGGACATTGATGGAATGATAGTGTTTGCGATTTCTGAACAGCGCTTCTTGCTCTCTAGGAGGTATCAATGCTACATGTGTACAATCTATAGCACCGAGCACATTGGGGATACCTCCCATTCAAAAATAAATCTGCTTTCACCTTCAAGATCTCTTCCCCAGTGTGGGGAAAACTGATGTATCTGGCAGCTTTCGGAACGATAGCATAGAGGAATGTGCTCAGGCACCTTGAAAGGCTTGCCTGAGACATTCCTCCTACTATGCTAGCAGTGTTCTGAAAACTACCAGATGATAGGATGTGTATGGCGGCTAACATCCGTGTCATGCCTGGGATGGCTCTATTGGTCCGTGAGGAAGGCTCCATGTCCTCCCTCAGGACCGCATAGAGCTCCTCCAGGCTGGCACGGGTTAGCCTAAAACGCTCATAAACTTCCCCATCAGTTAACCCCTCTAATGTGACTCTCTCCCTGTATACCCTGGGTGCACGAAGCCTCCTGGCAGGCTCCTGGGCCTGCTCACCCCCCTGTGGGTCTGGCTGTGCAGGAGCCCCCACTTCATGTGCCACACCCTCTAGGGGTCTCTCATCTTGCCCCCCCATCAGCTGATCACCCACATCAAGGCCCTCCTCCCTGTCTGCAGGTGCCCTCAAATCCCCCTGTCCCTGTGCCACTGGAGCTCTCTCCCCTAACTGACCCCCCACCATGACCCTAGGCACATCCTGTGATGAGCCACTTGCCTGGCTTGGTTCCGGACCACCATGGATTGCATCAGCACGCTCACCCACATTCACTCCCAGTCGCCCCCCTCTGTCACGCCTCAGCCACTCCTCAGTTGCATGCCTGACAGCCGGGTTTCCACTCTGCAACATTCGAAACAAATATCCATTCCTACGACGCTGCGCTCTACTCACATTCATATACACCGCACTTAGGTTGCTGCTATCCATGAGGGTTCAGACTTGCTAATTCCTGGCTGATGATGTTGTTTTATAGCTTGCTAATTACCCCAGCTGTGATTATCCTGGTGGATTTCACAAATGGAAAATCTCACTGGTGTATCTAAGCTTCATCATGTTATGAAGTTCCCTGATTATGGATTGGTTTAGCCATTTTAATTTGTAACCCCTAATATTCTGGCCCACATTTGAATTTGGGCCCATGCTACATGATCTATGTAATGTGGCGTTGAAATATAGCCAATATTTGTTTTCAAAAAAGTAGATGTGATAAGAGAGATGTAAATCAGATAATGTTGATATGTTTAAGGGACACATTCTAGCCTTTCTGAGTGCTAAAGGGTTAATATGACAATAAAAATATATCTTTTATTAACAAATTTGATCATTGGGGATTGTTTTTCCAGTAATTTGAATGCCTTTTATTGCTTCATTTATACTTTTAGGACCCTTTCAGCCCGGTTTTATTCCAATGCCGTAAGTGCATCGTGTGGACTTCAGCGGATGCGGCTGTAAATTAAATCTAGCCAGGCGCGAATCGCGGCCTTCAGCATGGAGGAAGGCCGTGACTTTTAGGCGCGCACGCAAGCTAGAAGTGGAACGGAATAGCCGCGCCCAGCATGAATCATCCAATAGCGTAATCACGCATCGCGCCACAGGTTGCACAGCCAATTACTTACGGGATAGACCATTTGATTGACAGTGGGAGTGAATAAATAGAAACGAAACGCGCCCACGCCTCGACTATGTTGCGATTTCGGACGAAGTAGCACGCGGTTCCCAGAGCTTGGTGGGTGAGAGGAGGTAAGTTGCTTTATTATCAAGTCGCGTTTTAAGTTCTTTTTACGGGAATCCATTACTAAATTTACGGATGACGATGTAAAGAAGTACAATTGCGTTCTTTTTCTTGTTTATAGGTTTCTGGAGTGTTTGAGAATTTTTTCCAGCACAAAGGAGTTTGGAGGGAGGTAAGTTGCATTGTACATGCTTTTCATCCTATCAAGCTGTATTTTATTTGTATGTTTTGCCAATTTCTATATTTCCTGAATACACTGGCGAGAAGTACAATTGTGTTTTTTTTTGGGTTGGCCTATAGGTTTGGAGAGTTTTTTGGTGTGGAGAGAGGAGTTTGGTGGAGGGAGGTAAGTTATTTTGTTTTTTATGTTTCCTATTATATCTGGATATCTCTCTCTCTCTCTCTCTCTATATATATATATATATATATATATATATATATAGAGAGAGAGAGAGAGAGAGAGAGAGATTGAGAGATTGAGAGAGAGAGAGATTGAGAGAGATAGAGATTGAGAGAGAGAGAGATTGATTGAGTTTGATTTTGATTAAGTTTGATTTTGATTGAGTTTGATTGAGTTTGATTTAGATTGATTGAGTTTGATTTTGATTGAGTTTGATTTTGATTGAGTTTGATTGAGTTTGATTGAGTTTGACTTTGATTGAGTTTGATTTTGAGCCGAGAACCATCAAGAACAGAAACCTAAGAATAGATAACAGCTAGTATAAAATAGCTAATCAGAGAATCATCCATATTCAAGGCTAGATGTCAGATAATTAGAAATGAACACATATCAATGCGCTAATCAACATACTAATGACATGTACCTTTCTTCTCTATCTCTCAGCATCCAGGAGGAGCTCTGGGTCCTGTGACCAGGCAGAGGAGGCGGGGCCATTGGCCCCGTACCAGGATCTTCCAGCACAGGGGGAGGAGGAAGGAAGATCGGAGGGCCCTGGGTCAGAGGATGGGCTGGTCATTGACCTCGGTAGCTCAACTGCCACAAGCCCTGGGCCTATGCCCATCCTCCAAAGACTTGCTCTGGGGCCCTCCCACGCCCTTGGGACAGCACCTCCTTCCCCACACAGTGTGCTGGCCTGGTCACCACTGGGCACATTGTCCCCCCTGGCTCGAGCTGTGTAACCTTCCGACTACACCTCACCAGGCCTACCCAGCGGTGTCGTCGCCGCAGAGCCAGGCTGTGCATCATGAAGGAGCAGCTGGCAAGCTCCCAGAGGATCGAGGCCAGCATTCAGGAGTCAACGGCCAGCCAGCTTCGGATGGAGGCCAGCATCTCTGCCCTCCGGTCGCATATGACCCACAGCCTGGCCAGGGTGTCCAGGGAGGTGAGGAGGCACCACATGACCTTCAGGTCAGGCTGCTCAGACAGTCGATGGTCCCCAGCCCATCATCAATGGGGATCTCCCAATCCCCCAGTCAAGAGCAGCCTGGCCCCTCCTCTCCTCCCATGTGTCCGCCACCACCCAGACCACCGCTGCCTGTCACCGCCCGCCCTCCCCCCACCATCACCACCAGAGGGGAGACGGAGGATGGGCACAGGTAATGTGGGTCCTGTGCCCAAGCGGAGGAGGACGTAGGGCCTAATTCAATTGCAATGTGGCTTATTGCTAAGGGCTCAATTTTAGCACAGAGCATATGTTCTACAGATGTTTGTAGTTAGTGAATTTCTATCCAAAAGCAAGGTCTTCGCTAACTACAAACGTCTGTAACTAAATATATGCTCTGTGCTTATATAGAGCCCTTTTCAATTGGCCAAATCGCAATTGAATGACGCCCATAGGGTCTGCAGACATGTTTTAGCCTTCTCAACAGCACTCCTCAGTGACCATCAATTGGTGACAGGTTAAACAGAACACAAAGGGCCTCATTAAAATGTGATTTGGTCAATTGAATAGGGCTCTATAAAAGCACATAGAATATTTTTTTTACAGAAGTTTTTAATTAGTGAAGACCTGGCTTTTGCATAGAAGTTCCCTAACTAAAAACTTCCTTTAAAAAATATGCTGTGTGCTTATATAGAGCCCTATTCAATTGGTTACATAGCAAGTTAATGAGGCTGTTAATTAGTAGTGTGACCAATAAATTGTCACTAAGGAGTGCTGTTGAGAAGAGATGCTGTAGGCCCTATGATGTTTTCAGGCCTTATTTCTTAGGTTTTGTCTTTTTTTGCTTCTTTCTTTTTTTTTTTTTTAGGTCCATGAAGGCATCTCCTGCATCTGCAAGCATTGTGGAGGAATTATATGAGGTGTAATGTTTTCCCAGTGCCTCTCAGGAAGACATGCCTTCAATGGCAGCCCTCTTAACATGTAGCTCCCACAATCTTACAGCTATCATATTGCCAGATATCTCAGACATGATTGTTGTTAGCTTAAATGTAGACTAATACCGCTATGGCGGTAGACTTGCAAAGTCTCACAATGGCATGTTAATGACAGCCAGCAATAATATATGCACTAGTGAAGCATGTGATCCTGACCTCAATATCAGTCTGAGAACAGATCTTTGGGTCTGATGTAAGTAACATTGAATCTGGCTGCTGACCTTTGTGTCCTCTCCATAATAATGGCTATTTGCCCATATTTCTGATTATCCACAGACCTAGCTAAAGGTTAGTAATGCTTGCAGATGGGAATCAGGTGAGTTGGGATATTGGTACAGTATTTAGAACTGTACTGTACATACATCGTGATTCTAAATTGTTTTGGATCCTCCTCCGCCTTTTTTGATTTGACCACTTATTTCAGATTTTTGTTTGGTCAACACACTGTATGTGTAAAACTGGATTGGATTACACAGTCCAAAGGTTGAATCATCTGTTTCATTGAGCAGATCTAGTTACAAGTTGTAAGTGCTATGCACATAAATGGTTTCTTCAGTTAAATCGAGAGATTTCTGGTTCCGGTTGCAGCATGTGACCCTGGTAGGTGCTATGCATCATGTTTATTCTAGACTATTAGATTGACCCCTGTAGGTTTCCCCTTTTTTCCAGCCTCTTGCTCTTCAAGGACCCGCCCACACCACACCCATGATATTAATGCAGTTTTGACCACTGCTGATTGTGGTCTGTCTATCAAATAAAGCTTTGTTATACTGTTATGTGAATGCACAATCTTGACCACTGCTGATTGTGGTCTGTCTATCAATTAAAGCTTTGTTATACTGTTATGTGAATGCACAATCTTGACCACTGCTGATTGTGGTCTGTCTATCAAATAAAGCTTTGTTATACTGTTATGTGAATGCACAATCTTGACCACTGCTGATTGTGGTCTGTGTAAAGAACAAAGCTTTGTTATACTGTTATGTGAATGCACAATCTTGACCACTGCTGATTGTGGTGTGTGTAAAAAATAAGGCTTTGTTAGACCTTTCTGACTGCATCCATGTGTTATGAATATGTTTTGTTCTGTGAAATCCACATGCATTACATTAGTGTCACATTCCTATAAATGTAAACTGATGAGCCATAGTTAACATGCAATAGAGAAATACATATAAAACTGTTGAGGAGTCAGAATAGCTTTAGATATCATATGATCCCAAATATCATATCTACTACTAATATAGGGTTAATACCCATGACAAGTCTGATTAGCGATACTGTGGAGTAGGAACATTCCCCTGAGGGCCCACAATGAATAGGACAGGTGACACTGGAGTGGTTTTCCAGTTCCTTCTCTAGTTGATTGGGATTAGTCTGACCTCTCTGATAAGACGTACCCCCCTACACTGGCCCTATGTAGGATAGCTCACAGCTTCATTGAAGTACACAAACTCCTTCACCCACATCACTTAGCATATGTGTGAATACAGTTAGTTGCCCAATAATGAACATGCATTGGCTAAATATCCTTTGGTTATCATATGTTGTAATGGTCATGCACATGCCAATATGACAAACCATGCTGCAACATGCATAATATGATTAAAGCCACACTATCCAATTCAATAGCAAGAGTAAAACATGAGTCAGGTCATATGAACCCTTTGCCACGCACATGAGCTCTATTGGGATCCCTTAAATCTCTATCTAATTGCATACACATCTAGCTCATCACATCTACATTTGGTAACACAATTATTTTGCTAATTACACCACCAGATGGCATATATCAAGTAGCAGGGAAACATTGTAATGTATGTTGTTCAGTTCTTCAGTTGTGTCTGACTCTCTGTGACCCTAGGAGCTGCAGAACATTCAGCTAGGTCTCTGCCTGTGCTGTTATCCACGGTTTGCATGCTAAATATACTGGAGTGGTTTGTCAGTTCCTTCTCAAGTGGATTGGACCTTGTCTGATCTCTCTGCTATGATGTGCCCACCTACAGTGGCCCTACATGTTATAGCTCACAGCTTCATTCAGGTACACAAGCCCCTTCACACCACTTAGCAATGCTGAAGGGGACCAGGGGAACATACACCACACATATCTACTCTGACCCATCAGGAAGGGCTGCAAGCACAAAGGGAGACTGTCCAGAGGCTCTGGGATCGACAGCAAACTCACCGCCATCAGGCATAATCTCTGCTACGCCCATCCTGGTGGGGGCCATGTGCCAGGTGTCTAGTTATTCCCATTTGGTGAACTTCCAAATTGTTCTGCTATTTATCAATTTACATGGGTGAGGGTTGCTAAGTGGTGGTGGTGGTGAAGCAGCTTCTGCACCTGAATGAAGCTGTGAGCTACTGTAGGTGGACAGGTCATAGCAGAGAGATCAGACAAATCCCAATCAACTAGAGGAGGAACTGACAACCCACTCCAATCTCTTTGGCCTTCAAACTTTGGAGAACAGCACAGGCAGAGACCTAGCTGAATGTGCTGCAGTCCATAGGGTCACAGAGAGTCAGACACAACTGAAGAACTTAACCACATATATTGAAATATTCCCCTGGTACTTGATATATGCCAAGTGGCGGTCTGATTTGGCCACTATTTGTATTCTCTAATGTGGATGTGATGAGCGAGATGTGTATTCTATTGTTGATCAACTATATAGCGTGCATCGAATGTGCGCTGTCATCTGCGAACCGACACATGCGCGCATCAACAACAGCAGGCCCGACAGGAGGCTAATGATTAGGATTAGGATGTGGGGTGTAAGGGTTAGGATTAGGCTGTGGCTACAAGGGTTATTAGGGTTTATGGCATTAGGTCATATCACTTGCGCCCTTTCATCGAAGCGCAGTAGTCAAAAACATTAGAACTGCGCAATGATGTGGGCCCACTCATGTCAGCTACATGTTGTCAAAACACATTTGATGTGCGCGCCAATGTTGGGGTGACATATTCTATTATAGGGCTGTTTTAGAGGCTACAATGGAACCTGTATGTGTGTTGACCAATGAAACATATGAGGAATATTAAACTAATTTGAAGTATTGTTAATTTGGAGGCTGTAATGCTTGTGCCTCCACTTTAGAGTTACAGGGTTAAACCATGCAGACTGCAAAAACCATAACAAAATGGATACCTTCAACCTCCAAGCACGTACCGGCTTTAAGAACGAGCTACGGGCTTGGAGGACATGCACCCTCCAAGCCCGCACGGCTTGATCATTGAAGTCCGTGGGACTTGGACGGAATTTAAAATCAAAGTACAATTTGGCGATGTGCAAGCTTGAGAATGTTTTGCTATTAATCCTCATGCCCCCCCATTATGTTCCCCATCATTTACAGTGCTTTGCAGTGCTAGATTAAATATATATTGGCTTCTACAATGCTTTGTTTGCGGCCCTCCACCTCCGAACCCGTACGGGTTTTAACAAGGACGAGCCCGCAGGACTATGGGCCGGAAAGTAAACCGTAAATGATATATCGGATGTGGGCGATGTGCAAGCTTGAGAGGGTGTTGCTATTAATCCTCATGTCCCCCATTATGATGCCTAGCATTTACGGAGCTTTACAGTGCCATCTTGAATTTATATTTGCATTTACATTTTTCTGACTTTGCGGTCGGAAACTAAGATTTACGGGCGCTGGAAAAACGCTTCCGGCCATTTGCATGATATGCTGCCGGCCAGAAGGGGGATATCCTTGCGTCGCCGTCTATTTGAATTACAAGGTAAAGGTAGCTCTACACGGTTCTGTAAGACGGCCGCAAGGAATCGCAGCTTTGCGGCCGTTTTACGGCTGATAATAGAATGAGGCCCTATGTCAATAACAGTTCTTAAGTGTTCAAAACTTTGTGCTCCAGGACCATTTAAAAGTATTATTCGTAAGCAAAAACATTCAATATCTCTTGGACTGACTGTGTAAATTCTTGGGATTATTTTATTTCCTCTGCTTTTTCTGGGTCTCCATAATCCATTCACAAAAACATAGTGATATGGAATTTCAATATATAAGAATTGTGTTGCTTGTGAATCTGTGGAATTTAATTCAAACCATGCAGTTAGTGTAGTGTGACGATGTTCACTTTCGGCCAATGCATTACTTTAATTTCCAGCATGGAAATACACTAAATGTATTTGTGGCAAATGTACTGCTAATCTATATACTGCATGTGATCTATCATGCATTTAAAATTTTAAAAGCCGCCACATAGCTTCTGGCGCACTGACATAGCGAGCATCTACATAAAAATGCAAGTTCATCATGTACTAACTCACTACATTCAGGGTTGTCTGCACTTTTGATGACTACAGTAGCTGCATCATAGCCTTTGTAAATGTATTTGTACACATATTTAATGGATTTGATGGAAGTGCAGGCTTCTACATTAATGTGTGTGTTATACTTCATGAGTAAATGTGGATTGTAGGGTACTACATATCTATTGTCAACTTTTTTGCCACGAATAATGGCACTATCTATTTCTCTTCTTTTATAAAGTGGATAGCCATCACAATTGGCATAGGTTTTGTCTCTATAATCTATTGGAAAATATTTGGAACATTTATTATTTTTCATACATGCTGATTGTGTTTTAAGGTCACCACAGGGTCCAAGAATCATGCGATGAGTAACAATCTCATATAGTCTACCATATAGTTCTGGATCTGGTATTTCAGCAACTATGACTGCATCAACTTTGTCAGAAGTATCTAATTTATCTTTTTCTTGAAGTATTATGAGAAGATGTGCATGTGGAAGGCCTCTTTTTTTAAATTCAATGGTATATACATAAGCAAGACATTTGCCAAATAAGTGACTTAAAGTGATGTCATGTATTAATTCATTTAATTTAATCTTAAAAACTCTGGCTACTAAATCTGGTCTATCGGAAGCACTTTGTTCAAGAAGTAAATTTGTGTAATTTCTGGCCATTGTGGATTACATGTAAATGTAAGAAATAAATCGGGTTTGCCAAATTTGGTGACAATAGCCATAGCATCATTGTATCTTTCTCTCATATTTCGAGGAGATCCTTGAAAGGAAGATGGTAAAATGATGGCTTTGCCAGCTGTCATGTCTCTGCTTGTAGCCACCTCAGCAACATAGTCCATTAGTCCACAATATTGTTCTACACGTAGTTTATCTTGTTGATATTTTATAACGTTTAAATTATTGGCCTCAACTTGCAAATAGGAATCAATAATCCATTGTTATGTTAGTTTTCCAGCACATAAATTTGGATTAAATGTATTTCAAAAGGCAATTTGAGCTACTTTAAATTCAAGCATAGAAACATTATTTCGGATTCTGGCTTTAGCATTTGGGTAACTGGGAAGGGTTAATTTTGGTCGCCAACCTGCCTCTCCATGTGGGGAATAATGGGATATGTCATTGGATCTAAATTTGGACTTAAGATAATCATATTAATGAATGGTTGCTCCTCATTTCTGGGATATATTCTAATGTCTCTTTGAAATGGTGGTTCTCCTTCATCATTTTGAAACACCATTGCAACCTCATTTGATGTTGGCAAGTTATAACAACGTTTATCAGTATGTCTGTCTCTTTTAAGCACCATATTGACCTTTGGCATTGGTAATTGATGTCTTTGTGCATGAAGTTGCTGTTCATTTTCTACTTCTGCCAATTTTTTATAAGCTTTAGTGTAGGGTTATTGTCCATAATGTTATCTAGCTCTATAAAAACACTGGGTAAGCATTTTTTCTTTTCTTACAGCTGCATACGTTGGTCAACAGCTTCTATTGTATCTAGGACATATAGTTGAGCTAATTTTCTTTGCTCTCCTTCCTCTGGATGTAAATGGGAAGTACGATGATAAATTTGGCCTTGGACTTTAAAACAGTAAGGACCATGTCCTGGTACATTAGCAGCTAATGTTGCCCCCATAGATGCAAAGGATATGGCACTATTGTAGGATCTTATGTTTGTCTTAAAATTTTTGTAGTTTGGAAAAGTAGGTTCAGTCATAATGTTTTGTAAATAGATTGGAAATTATTTTCTTTCTGGAAGCTTGCCTTTGAGACAGCAACTAATAAATTAGCCATCTCTGGGTCTCTCCTGTTTAAAATAATAAGCCTCACAAAACTGACATTGAGTATTCATGTCCCCACAACTATGAACCTCTACTGCTAAAGTCTTGAGTAAAGGACAATTTGCAAAGCATATAGCAGTTTGACTTTCATATTCATCAGGTGAAATGTCATGTGATGTTTCAACAACAGGTTGTAAATGCTTTGTTTTTTGTGTGGCTTTTCTTGGTATATCTTTTATTGGTTTAGGTATAATATCATGTAATGTTTCAGGAACAGGTTCTAAATGCTTTGTTTTTTTGGTGGCTTTTTTGGTATCTCTTTAATTTTTTCAGGTAAAATGTCATCTGATGTTTGAGGAGCAGGTTCTAAATCCTTTGTTTGCTTAGTAGCTTTTTTTGGTGTATCTTTAATTTTTGCAGCTGATAGTCTTTTGCTTGCAATTCTTTTGCGTTCTTTTTCTCGTCAAATTTCCTTCTCCTCTGGTGTCTGCTGGTTCGCCCATCTCTCTTGTCTTTCTCTAGTTTGACGTCTTTTCTTTTCTTGTTTGCTCTTGTTAGTAGCCATGTTAATCTGTAAAATTAAAAAATGTATAATTAGTTTAGTTTGAGATGTTAAGATTGTTTTTTACATTTTTTATTATCAACAGTTTGTTTATATGTGCTTGTAGTTCATTGTAGCGGTACTTTCTTTGTATTGTTAAAGAAGTGATTTAAATTTTTTTGGTCTTACTTTGTGTGGTACGTTTTTGCCTTACATGAATAGCACACTGAAGGAACTAACACTATACCTTATTCTACATGTAGTAGGTGTCTAGTGTTAATTGAAATTTATATTTTAGTTGTTTTGGCAATTTATTTTTTTGTTGTACTTTTAACTTACAGGCATAGTAGAGGGCAAAAATTAGTCTTTGTAATTTTTACTACAGGGGATTGTCATAATATTATTTAGATTTTTTATTTAAAGGCTTATATGTTCGTACAATTATTATTATTTTTTTTTTCTTGGGGTGTTAGTACTATTTGTTGTAGTATTCTATTTTATGTGTGTGTTTAGGTTTTATGCTTAATATTGGACATTACGACTGTTAATTTAGAATTACAAATTTTATTTAGTCTATGTTTTGAGACTTTTGTGGATTATGCTGTTTACTTTTTTTGGGGCTAGATTGAAGTTTGGATTTACTGTTAAACATTATTGTCCATAACAGACTAATAAGAGGTAAATAAGAAATGTGTCAGTTATATTTTGGTAAAAGTTATAGTTAGTGGTTGTTATTCTTTTTTTTTCTGTTGACATGGATGCAGAGCAAACATGTTTATTTAGTTTTCTCTTTTTTTACTTGTTATACTGTACCTTGGTTGAAGTGTGATTTCAAGCAGAATATTTGTTGGTCCTCTGTTGCAAGTCTTCGTCCGATGGTCTTCACGCAGTGTCTGTTGTAAAAGAAAAATTTAAATGTTATTTGATTTGAATGTATTTGTAATGAATAACATATTTAATTATTGTGGTCAATTGTATCTGTTATGGTGATTTTTTCTGCTATACTGTTTTTTGTGTAAGCTTTTAAAAATACTTTAATTGTATTTGTATATTCCAGTTATCCTTTTTTATACTATAATTATTAATGTTTTTCTTATTTTGGATATGATTGTAATGTTTTTAGCATTATCCTGTTTTGTGTCCACCACTTTTGCTATGCTAATTTAGACTTCTTTGTAAGGCTTATAGCTTCTTAAACAGTAAATAGGAATATTAATTTACTTTGCTATGTGTTTGTGTTATTTTTGGTACAATCCTCTTTTGTGTCTACCATATGTTGCATACTTTATTTGCTTAATTAGCCTTTTTTATGAAGGTTAAATGTTTTTGTACAGTGAAAATGAATGTTTTTGCTATTTTGGATATGATGGCAATGTTTTTAGCATTATCCTATTTTCTGTCCACCACTTTTTGTATGCTTATTTAGGCTTCTTTTTTAAGGCGTACAGGTTCTTAAACATTAAAGAAGAATATTAATTTACTTTTCTATGTGTTTGTGTGATTTTTGGTACAATCCTGTTTTGTGTCCCCCATATGTTGCATACTTTATTTGCTTAATTAGTCTTTTTTAGGAGGATTAAATGCTGTTGTACATTGAAAATGAATGTTTTTCCTATTTTGGATATGATGGCAATGTTTTTAGCATTATCTTATTTTGTGTCCACCACTTTTGGTATGCTTATTTAGGCTTCTTTGTAAGGCTTCTAGGTTCCTAAACATTAAAAAAGAATATTAATTTACTTTGCTATGTCTTTGTGTGATTTTTGGTTCAATCCTATTTTGTGTCTACCACTTTTGGTATGCTTATTTAGGCTTCTTTGTAAAGCTTATAAGTTCTTAAACATTAAAGAAGAATATTAATTTGCTTTGCTATGTGTTTGTGTGATTTTTGGTACAATCCTCTTTTGTGTCTACCATATGTTGCATACTTTATTTGCTTAATTAGTCTTTTTTATGAAGGTTAAATGTTTTCCTACAGTGAAAATGAATGTTTTTTCTATTTTGGATATTATGGCAATGTTTTTAGCATTATCCTATTTTGTGTTCACCACTTTTTGGTTGCTGCATTTGTTATATTGGCAGCCATTAAACATTCTATTTTGGATATTATGGCAATGTTTTTAGCATTATCCTATTTTGTGTTCACCACTTTTTGGTTGCTGGATTTGTTATATTGGCGGCCATTAAACATATATAGTTCCATTATTTTTTGTACTTGTTATACTTTACCTTGATTAAAGTGTCGAATGACAGAGGGTTCCCTCCTGGCAATCTTAATCCGCCGGTCTTCTTGTAGTGTCTGTTTGAAAAAGAAAGTGAAATGGTTAATTGTATATTTCTTATTTTTGATTTAGCAAAGCATGGTCTTTTTCAGCATGTAATGTATTTTTCTATCTTACCTCTTCGTCTTTCTTTGTGTTCTTTAAAAGGGATTGTAGTTCACAATGCATGGTGCAAATTCTTGTGTGACGCTGTTGATGCAGAGTCTGTTTGAATAATAAAAAAAAGGAGAAAGATTTAGCTTTACGTTACATATTGAATTGCAGTAAATTAATGTCATTTAAATATACTTGTTTAATTAGTTTCAATTAACATTAGTTTGTTTTAGGGCCTACACACATATGTGCGTGTCACATATCACTATACATGAATCCCATTTTCATAGTTCAAGTTGTTTTTTTTTATGTCATTTAAATATACTTGTTTAATTAGTTTGGGTTAAGATTAGTTTGTTGTAGGGGCTATACACATAAATGTGCGTGTCACGTGTCACTATACATGAATCACATTTTCAAAGTTAAAGTTGTTTTTTTTTGTCCTGTCTTGATAATAAAATGTAATATATTATAGCTTACCTCTCAGTTGTAATTTGCACAATGTAAAGTAGGAAATTAGGAAACAATTCTCTTCTCAAGTAACAGCAGCAGTTAACTATCCAGTCACTCCGTTCATCACCTGAGTAGAAATGTCGAATTTTCTGGAAAGTAGGCAGTATTTATAAACTTTCAAGTGCCTCAGATCGTTAGAACGCAATACGCATGCGCTATTTGCGTTTCAGCTTACAATTTGCGTTCCATCCGCCATTTTATGAGTAGTAGTTTTCAAAATGGTGGTTAATATCAGTGTGGTACGTGCCGCATAGGATGTGTTTCAGTTTTGCCAGTCACTGTAGTATAGTTACGTCTGTAGCCTCGTTGTTCCGCGGCCATTTTTTCTCTCGCTTAGGGGATTTTCAGCAGTTTAAACTTGTTTTTTTGGACTTAAATAGACGTGTAAATTAACTTTCCGAGGTGCCGGATGCCCACCCCCCTTGCTGTAAGTAAGATTTTTATGTGTTCGTTGTGTTTATTTCTTGTGTTTCTGATGTTTTCATGAGTGCCGTTTTGGCCGGTTTTGGGTGTTGGGAATGGGTCATTTTGCGGCCGTATTTTTTTGTGTGGGATGCAGTTGATTTTTTTTCTAAGTCGTGCGTGTGTGTTAACCGCGTGTGAGGCGCCTTTGAGTTTTTTTTCTAAGTCCTGCGTGTATGTGTTAGCCGACGTTGGATCTTCCACCACCGCAAATGCTGCCCCTCGCTTTGCGAGGGTCCGCTTTTGAGGACAAACACAGCCGACTTTGGATCCTCCACCACCGCAAATGCGGCCCCTCGCTTTGCGAGGGTCCGTATTTGCGGACAAACACAGCCGTTGTTGGAGCCTCCACCTTCCGCAAATGCGGCCCCTCGCTTCGCGAGGGTCCGCATTTGCGTTAGCAGCAACTCTTATGCTCACAACTATATATGTGATATATATATGATCTTAGTAGTAGTAGTGGTTCACCACAACAATCATTTATAATATGGTGGGTAGTGATGACGCGAACATACAATTTTTGGTTCGCGAACCACGAACGCAAACCGCCGCAAATGTTCGGGAACCGGCGAACCCGGCGATCCGCCATAGACTTCAATGGGCAGGCAGATTTTAAGACCCACAGGGACTCTTTCTGGCCACAATAGTGATGGAAAAGTTGTTTTAAGGGGACTAACACCTGGACTGTGGCATGCCGGAGGGGGATCCATGTCAAAACTCCCATGGAAAATTACATAGTTGAAGCAGAGTCTGGTTTTAATCCATGAAGGGCATAAATAACCTAACATCCCCCTCCATCATCATCCTCCCCTGTGTCTCTTTCCCCCCTTCCTCATCACCCTCCCCTGTGTCTCATCCCCCCTCCCTCATCATCCTCCCACCTCCCTCATCATCCTCCCCTGTGTCTCTTCCCCCCTCCATCATCATCCTCCCCTGTGTCTCTTTCCCCCTCCCTCATCATCCTCCCCTGTGTCTCTTTTCGCCCTCCCTCATCATCTTCCCCTGTGTCTCCTACCCCCTCCCTCATCATCCTCCCCTGTGTCTCTTCCCCCCTTCCCTCATCATCCTCCCCTGTGTCTCTTTCCCCCCTTCCTCATCACCCCCCCTGTATCTCTTTACCCCTCCCTCATCATCCTCCCCTGTATCTCTTTACCCCCTCCCTCATCATACTCCCTTGTGTCTCATCCCCCCTCCCTCATCATCCTCCCACCTCCCTCATCATCCTCCCCTGTGTCTCTTTTCGCCCTTCCTCATCATCTTCCCCTGTGTCTCCCCCCCCCTCCCTCATCATCCTGCCCTGTGTCTCTTTCCCCCCTTCCTCATCACCCTCCCCTGTATCTCTTTACCCCCTCCCTCATCATCCTCCCCTGTGTCTCTTCCCCCCTCCATCATCATCCTCCCCTGTTTCTCTTTCCCCCCTCCCTCATCATCCTCTCCTGTGTCTCTTTCCCCCTTCCTCATCACCCTCCCCTGTATCTCTTTACCCCTCCCTCATCATCCTCCCCTGTATCTCTTTACCCCCTCTATCATCAACCTCCCCTGTGTCTCTTCCCCCCTCCATCATCATCGTCCTCTGTGTCTCATCCCCCCTCCCTCATCATCCTCCCACCTCCCTCATCATCCTTCCCTGTGTCTCTTTTCCCCCTTTCTCCTCATCTTCCCCTGTGTCTCTTCCCCCCCTCCCTCATCATCCTGCCCTGTGTCTCTTTCCCCCCTTCCTCATCACTCACCCCTGTATCTCTTTACCCCTCCCTCATCATCCTCCCCTGTGTCTCTTTTCCCCCTTCCTCATCATCTTCCCCTGTGTCTCTTCCCCCCTCCCTCATCATCCTGCCCTGTGTCTCTTTCCCCCCTCCCTCATCATATTCCCCTGTGTCTCTTTTCCACTTTCCTCATCATCTTCCCCTGTGTCTCTTCCCCCCTCCCTCATCATCCTGCCCTGTGTCTCTTTCCCCCCTTCCTCATCACCCTCCCGTGTATCTCTTCACCCCTCCCTCATCATCCTCCCCTGTATCTCTTTACCCCCTCCCTCAGCATCCTCCCCTGTGTCTCTTCCCCCCTCCATCATCATCCCCCCCTGTGTCTCATCCTCCCACCTCCCTCATCATCCTCCCCTGTATCTCTTTTCCCCCTTCCTCATCATCTTCCCCTGTGTCTCTTCCCCCCCCTCCCTCATCATCCTGCCCTGTGTCTCTTTCCCCCCTTCCTCATCACCCTCCCCTGTATCTCTTTACCCCTCCTCATCATCCTCCCCTGTATCTCTTTACCCCCTCCCTCATCATCCTCCCTTGTTTCTCTTCCCCCCTCCATCATCATCCTCCCCTGTGTCTCTTTCCCCCTCCCTCATCATCCTCCCCTGTGTCTCTTCCCCCCTCCCTCATCATCCTCCCGTGTCTCTTTTCCCCCTCCCTCATCATATTCCCCTGTGTCTCTTCCCCCCCCTCATCATCCTGACCTGTGTCTCTTTCCCCCCTTCCTCATCACCCTCCCCTTTATATCTTTACCCCTCCCTCATCATCCTCCCCTGTATCTCTTTACCCCCTCCCTCATCATCATCCCCTGTGTCTCTTTCCCCCCTCCCTCATCATCCTCCCCTGTGTCTCTTTTCCCCCTCCCTCATCATCTTCCCCTGTGTCTCTTCCCCCCTCCCTCATTATCCTCCCCTGTGTCTGTTTGCCCCCTTCCTCATCATCTTCCTTGTGTCTCTTCCCCCCCTCCATCATCATCCTGCCCTGTGTCTCTTCCCCACTCACTCATCATCCTCCCCCCTCCCTTGATGACAAGGGGGGGAAGAGACACAGGGATAAGTGTGAGGGGTGTTAGGGTAAGGGGTGTTAGGGATAAGGGTGAGGGGGTTAGGTGTTAGGGTGAGGGGTGTTAGGGATAAGTGGGAGGGGTGTTAGGGTGAGGGGTGTTAGGGATAAGTGTAAGGGGTGTTAGGGTGAGGCATGTTAGGAATAAGTGTGAGGGGTGTTAGGTCTTAGGGATAAGTGTGAGGGGTGTTAGGGTTAGTGTGAGGGGTGTTACGGATAAGTGTGATGGGTGTTAGGGTTAGGGTGAGGGGTGTTAGGGATAAGTGTAAGGGGTGTTAGGGTTAGGTGTTAGGGTTAGGTGTTAGGGATAAGTGTGAGGGGTGTTAGGGTTAGGGTGAGGGGTGTTAGGGATAAGTGTGAGGGGTGTTAGCGTTAGGTGTTAGGTTGATGGGTGTTATGGATAAGTGTGAGGGGTGTTAGGGTTGGGTGCTAAGGTGAGGGGAGGATGATGATAAGGGGTGGAAGAGAAACAGGGGTGTTCTTGCAGCAGAGATAAAAAGAGTCCTTCAGGACTGTATTGCACACTGTGTACAGTAGCCTAGCTATGGTTTTCCCTATTGATGCAGTATCACCTACACTCAGCCTCCTCTCAGTAAGACTGCAAGTTAGTTATGATTCCAAAATGGCTGCTGTCCATGAGTTAGAAGGCTCTGGAAGGGAGTGTATGCTGCTGATTTGCTGGAATGTGTCTGCTGACTGTGACATGCAGGGTCAAAGTTTGCTCAATGATAAAGTATAGGGGGCGGGTCAAATCTTGCATATGTTCGCAGTTCGCCACGATCGTGAACATGCTATGTTCGCCGGGAACAGTCCGCCGGGAAACTATTCGGGACATCTCTAATGGTGGGCAAAAGAGCGAAAGAATACAACATTATAACATATAACATATATAACATTAATAGCCTCCTTTCCATTCACACATTGTCATCATTTTATCCGATTATTATTATTGCAAAATATCCCACATAGAGCAGAGCAATTACCATTAATGCTCCTCTACAGAATAACACATTTAAATGCCAGGGTGCTCATGGGAGCTTGATAATATGGAGTAATAGAATACAACAGATAATATAGGAAGACAGAACACTCCATTAGAATATAAAGACCCCAGAGGCACCCCCCAGACATGCTTTGTGAGGAGAATCCTGCATTAATATGAACCTGACACGGGTCACTCTATGGGACACCAGGACACCGGGCAATGTATAAAAATGAGATCAATTCCATACAAAACTATTTTCCGTTGTTTGTATAATTTCTAGCAGGTGTCATTGTCTTGTGTATTGACTGTAAGAGAATATCTTCACAATTTCCATGTATCCAAATCCAATTTCCAGAGAATGACACCAGTAATAAGAGAGAGTGAAGGACCAGACATGTCTTCTGTGCAATCATCTCCTTTCCTTCAGTATCTAAGCAAAGATCTTAGACTACAAACATTTGCCTCACTATTCTGAGATAAAAGCACATTTCACCTTGTCGGAGCAGATGAAACTCACAGCTCTGTATTTTATGTCATGTCTGAAGTTGAGATGGTTTCTGGGGTCACCATTTGGCTCCTTCATTGTATGTGAGAATTTCCTGGAATGGTTTAAAGAATAAACTCTACAATCTTGTGACCAGATTCTGCTTGTACGGGGCATTTGCAATACGGTTTACTCTTGTTCGAGTGGTTCCTTGGTTTATATGAGACTTTTATGGCAGGATTGTGACTTAAGATTCCTTCAAGTGTTCATTTCCTCAGTATGTCCTTATTCCTTCATGGGTCGCGGCCTTGCTCTGCATGTTTTATTGTGTGAAGATTGTGCATTTCAAGAGCGACCTTTTTGTCCAACTAAAGATGAAGATTGATCTCATGGTGCCCATGTGGTGGGCATTTGTCTATACTTACCTGATTATAACAATAATGGAACATCCTCCACTCCAAACATCACTTTTGCAGTTTTGGTCTTTAGGGATTCCACGCAAATTCTAATTCCAAATTTTTTTCCCATTCATGATAGTGATGGGTATCACAATTTGTATTATTTGGACTCTCATCATGCAAATACTTAATAAGGAGAGAATATGAGAGCTGCTGATTGCTTGAAGGTCCACAAAAGACCAGCCTGGACAATGATGTCTCTTCTCCTGCCGTTACCACTGAATACAGAGTACTTGGGAACGCTCATGTTGTTTTTTATATTATTCTCATCGTGGGAAACAGCAAACTGATGAAGATCTGTCAGAAGCCGCTCTCTCATGTTATGTCACGTACGGTAAGTGGGATGGGACACTAGTCTGTAATGTCGTGTGTAATTACTGCAACTGCTTTTGTTGAAGAGTTTGAGAGATTTCTGGGTGGTATTTATTAGATAGTCTTTGCAGTGGGAGATTTGCTATAATGCCATATAATTATTGTACCATTATAACATTAGAATATGAAATATGCCAAGAGGATTGATCATATTATTATACTTGGCATGGGTGGATCTACCAGTGGTGGGGCTGGTGCCATACACTAGGGCCCTCCTTTTTAGTTTCTTTATTTTTTTGGTTTGTTTTTACACATCACTGTACAGATAATATATTGGTGTTTTGGGCATTGCCCACAGATTGTGTTTGTTGTGATCTGATTGGGCTGCAATATCTGAGAGATGATTGGATGCATATAGTTTTATTATTTATAGTAAACACAGAGTCATTTCATTAGCTGGATTTGGACAATTACACAGATTACAGATCCAGACATGCCACCCATCTCTACCCAGTAAATACATGATATGAAGTTAGCATATACATACATGTGAGGGCTATATGAATATGGGGCGAGACTATTTATCTTAATGTACTAACTCCCATCATTTCATTCACATACATACATACATGTGAGGGCTATATGAATATGGGGCGAGACTATTTATCTTAATGTACAAACTCCCTTTATTTCATTTACATACACACATACATGTGAGGGCTATATGAATATGGGGCGATACCATTTATCTTAATGTACCAACTCCCATCATTTCATTCACATACATACATACATGTGAGGGCTATATGAATATGGGGCGATACTATTTATCTTAATGTACCAACTCCCATCATTTCATTCACATACATACATACATGTGAGGGCTATATGAATATGGGGCGAGACTATTTATCTTAATGTACCAACTCCCTTCATTTCATTTACATACATACATACATGTGAGGGCTATATGTATATGGGGCGATACCATTTATCTTAATGAACCAACTCCCATCATTTCATTCACATACATACATACATGTGAGGGCTATATGAATATGGGGCGATGCTATTTATCTTAAATACCATATAAATGACTGTATAAAGATGGACTATTTGCCTTTACTAATGGGTCCTTCAGGTCTTTTGTTTTTACACATTAAGGTTTTGTATTTATACAAATACCAAACACAAAGCTCTTCACCAGAGAGTGAGGTCTATTTAGACTTTGCAGCCAGTGGGACTTCTTCTAGATCTGGTCCAGTATCTGTACAAACATTGGAAGAACAGACATTTCACAGAAGACAGCAGCTTATCCTGGGTCTGGTGAAGATCCCAGAATGCATCCAACTGATTTTGTTGTCTTTGTGGTTCTTTTTGAAGCTGAAGTAATAGCTGGAATACTTATCAGCACTTTTATTGTGATTGTGAATTTCCTTGATTGGTTTGAAAAGAAAATGCTGAGCTCCTGTGATCAGATCCTACTTGCGCTGGGTATTTCCAATGCATGTTACCCATGGTTCAGTGGTTGTTTGCTTTATATCTGCTTTGTGCAGCCACAGAGTATATTGGCCAATTACTTTCCAGTTGTCTACGCTCTTACCATCTCCGCCTTCATATCCAGTTCTTGGATCACCGCCTTGCTGTGCTTGTATTATTTTGTGAAAATTGTGCAGTTCCCAAATGGTCTTCTTGTTCGACTCAAGATGAAGATTGATCTCTTTGTGCCTTGGCTGATATTAGTATTAAACATGGTATCTATCTTGAGTAGCATCCCTATGGCATTGAGCTTTTCCAATGTATATTCTAATGTTACAAATCCCATCACTGGTAACATCTCCTTAGTGACATCTTGGATCAGCAATAACTCCATGCAGATAGTATCTCCTCTCATTCCAAACTTTCTGGTTCCATTTCTGACTGTGATGGTCACCACATTTTGTATCATGCGTTCTCTCTACACACACACACGTAACATGAAGCAGAACATGGGAGAAGCTGGCAACTTGAAGGTGCACCGACGAGCGGCCCGGACCATGCTCTCCCTTCTCCTTCTATATCTAGTCTTCTATGTGGCACAGCTTGTTTTGGTGTCCAGCGTTCAGCCACAGTTGGGTCTACAGTACTGTGTGACTGTTGTATTGGTCTTGGCTTGTTCTCCTCTTCAATCCGTTATTCTCATTTTGGGAAACAATAAACTGATTCAGCAATGTCAGACATTATATCATTATATGTCATGCAAGGAAGATGCTAAAGAGACAGGACCCTAGTCTGTAATCTCCAGCCCATATAGTAAACCTTCTATCATTAGTCTTTTATTCAACTAATATTTTATATTCTTGGAAACAAATATACTAAAAATATGAAATAAAATTGGATTCTTGGTGATAAAAAACATGTGTTTGCTTTTTCAAAGTATAAGATGATATAATGAAATCGAGCAGTGATCCTGAGCCAGTTCTGGGACCGGTGCTGGTCTTTTGGACCTTAACAGCTGGTCCTCATAAAGGACTAATGGGAATGGGTTTAAAAGAGTCATGAATTGGATGTGAAATATTGATAATTAGGATTGGTTGACCACTTCTACATGTTACAGTTATAAATAGGTTATTGAAGATGGTGGTTTAGACAGATATACCATAATTAGGTCCATTTACAATAAAACTACAGGCTGTCAGTGTCTAACATTAATGGTTTTGTGATGATTTAGTGTAGATTGCCTGGGCACCGGGGACTTATACGCAACATAGGTATGTATAGGTGTAGATACAAAGATAAGTGTGAGATCTAGTTGCTCGGTTTTTATATTTTAATGTTTAAGACTTTCTAGTAATCAGTAAGTTGTGAAAAAGACAATTGATTTGAGTAGGTATTCTTTTCAGAAGCTCACACGTCTTCTTTGTAAGATATCTATTTATTGTTTCTCGTGTACCATGGATGTAAGCGCTACAGGATATTTACAGATACAGATGTGCTAAAATATCCCCGTCATTTTACTGGGTTAAGTAAACACAATTTTGGTTCTTTTTCCATTGAAGTAATTGAAAATGGGTATCATGTTGAGATACCAAGCTGGTGAAAGTATGGTGAAGTCCTTTAGAACATCCATATATGGATTCCCTTTGGTTATTGCAGAATTTAGTGCTGCCCTTTATTGGACAAACATTTTATAATAATGCTCCCCCTAACATCTCTGCTCTCATCTCCAAATACTCCCCCACCCGCCCTCTTCTTTCTGCTAATGACCTTCTTCTTTCTACAACTCTTGTCACCTGCTCTCACTCCAGCCTCCAGGACTTTTCTCGTGCTGCTCCTATACTCTGGAACTCCTTGCCTCGCTCCACCAGATTATTTTCTTGCCTCAAAATATTTAAAACCTCACTTAAAACGCATCTCTTTAAAGAAGCGTATCACCTTCCACCCTAACACACTTATCACCTCTCTCTCCCTCTTTTACCGCTCACTATACCTTAGATTGTAAGTCTGTGAGTTTCTATCCTAAGTACTTTGGGAATGCACCATGGACATTGGATTCCTAGCTCAAAGACAGGGCCCTCCTTCCTTTGCTAAATGTTAATCCGTATTTATCTTTGTCTGAACCTAATTTATGTACAGCGCTACGGAATATGTTGGCGCGTTATAAATAAACTATAATAATATTTAAGGAATAACAAAGCAACTTGATAAAGAGAGCTGTATGTCTCGAAAGCTCATCACTCGAAATACAAAGTTTGTCCAATAAAAAAAGATATCACTGTAACTTAGATTTTTCTACTGATTTTAAAGTAGCTTGGTATACTACAAAATAATCACTAGATGTCAGTCTACCACAGACTACACCACAAGAGAAGAAAGCTGCGACCAAAAGAAGAAAAAATTAGAAAAGAAGAATTAGTATAAAAGAATTAAAAAAAACATAGATAAGAGTACATATATTTTTTTAAATAAAAAATGATGGCTACTTCAGTTCACAGATGAACAGAATTTGGACACTATATTATTATGCAGTTGTTTGGTCATCACACACAAAAATGGTAGCAGTGGAAAAAGGTTGGATCCAGGGGCGGAGCTACCAGTGGTGTAGGTGTTGCATTGCACCAGGGGTCTCCTGTGGGAGGGTGTTGTATCATTTTTTGTGGGTGTTGTGTGGGATGAAAACTAAGAGGAGATGGCTACCTAGAGGACTGGGTGCTAAGTAGGGATGGCTACTATGTAGAGATAGTATATGTGTATATACAGTATATGTGTGCTTCACACAGACAGGAGATAAGGAAAGGTGAACAGCTATGGAAATGGGTCTTGGGGGAGCAGCTATGGGAAATGGTCTAATGGATAGTGGTCTTAGGAGGGCAATTGCTATGGGAAGAGGTCTTGGGAGAGGGGAGAGGCGGTCCACAATTTTTTGGGGGGAATCAGGCCCCCCCCATTCTCTAGCTCCCCCACTGGCTGGATCACATGGAGATAATGTATAGACTGAAGGTGCAGAAGGTCTCACTGTCCATATACAGTGTATGGAATGAACTCAAATGAGCCAGGTGCTGTAGTCCTAGACTGTAATCTCTCACCAGAGCGGGGCCCTCTACGTCTTCTGTATAGAACATTATTACACATAAGCAGGTTCATCTAAAGAAACATCAAACGTCATCATCACACAAAAATCTACCTACATTGATAAATATAACAATCATACACATAGGTAGAGATGTGATGAACATACACAACAATATAACACATATAAAATGTACATGACCGTCTCTTCCATTGTTTTAATTCACATGCATGAAAAATATTGAATTTTCTTTAAATATTTCATTTTCCCAATTTTAATTTTGAGGATCTGCTCACAGTTTAGTTTTGAAAATTATTTTTGCATGAATGTTGGGGAATCAAAAAATGTTTTGTCTCTTCAGAAATAACTGTACACACATACACATAAAAGCCACAAATGTACATATCACCACCTAAAAATGAGCCACATTAACCCACAGCTACACACCTACATAAAAGCCATAAATGTACATATCACCACCTAAAATGAGCCACATAAACCCACAGCTACACACCTACTGCTGTGCAGAAACATACAGAGGGATCAGAGTGAGGCGTCTGTATACACTCCTTACAGAGAGGGAAAGTAACCCAAATAAAGTGATAAGTGATGTAAAAAAGGGACACGGACACTCCAGAAAAGTTGGTTTCATCTTAAAGAGCCTGTACATTGTCTCTATACATTGTGCTGTTCAGTTGTGTCTGACTCTCTGTGACTTCATGAATTTCAACACACCATGCTGATCCCCTTGGTATTCATAGCAGAGATACTGGAGTGGGTTGCCAGATTCTTCTACAGGGCGCCAGAGCATACAACTTCTATTATTTGCTAGGTGGTCTCCCATCCAAGCATTGACCAGGCCCAACCCTGCTCAGCTTCAGAGTGTTGTGACCTCTTGGTTCCCCAACTGGAATCAAACCCAGGTCACTGTGGTGAAAGCACCGAGTCCTAACCACTGGACCATCAGAGAACCCCACATTGTGCCTACACATTTTGTCTATACATTGGGCCTATACATTGTATCTATATATTGTGCCTATACATTGTATATACATTGTGCCCATACTTTATGTCTATACATTGTGAGTCTATATACAAATATGGGATGAAAAAATAAAAAAATAGAATCTTTATTGATAAGGGGTAACAACAGCGATATCCTTAAAAACAATTTTATATTAAAAAAATCCCAGATTGGAAAAAGAAAGATAAAATAGGCTATCTGATGTGTGAACATGTACCCACTTGATAATATTTTAAACTCTCAGTAGAGGGGTAAATAAGTTCACACCTAACAGTACTTAAAGGGGATAGTAGATGGCTTATCCAACTCTATTGATCCTGTCTTTATAAATGCAGTTAGTTAATCCTTATGCTAATCAGTAGCCCAGAAAGTTTGATAAGTGTGGAAGAGGGAAAATAATGGTATCATAACGTTAGGGAACTTTGTTTTTGACCTGATAGTGATACTAATTAGCACAAGCTGTTCTTTTATATAACAGCATAAACATGATGAAAATCTCAGGGACTATATTTAAGAATAACTAAAAAATATAAAATATAAAATATGAATTTGAAGTGTCAGGGTCCCTTTAAGAATAAATAATATGTATTAAATACTTTTATCTCACTCAGATCTCGTTGTTTCAGATTTACCTGCAAGATTTCCAATGGACGGGGGTTATGGACGGGGCTTCCAGGTGACCTAAGGTTTCTTATTCTTTGAGGCCTTTATGGTTTAACATCACTTCCTACAAACAACTTTTGTCAATAACAAATCTGCATTTTGAATATAATATGCCAATAGCTGACAAACTCAATCCCACACATAGAAGACATCACCCCGAAGACTTGGGGTATCTTCCTCACCAGCCACATTGGAATTGGGCACATTCAGCAACATAAGAGGCAACAAATTATTCACAGTTTACTGCAGAAATACAATTATATTTGTATTAGTCCTTCACATGACTTGGAGATAACATTATATCCACCATCTTGGCACCGTCACATGCCAGTGGGTGCCGTGGTGTGATTACGCTGTAATTATCAGTGAAGTGGGGTGAAGCTAAGTGGGGCGCCCATGTATGAGTAGGCACTACATCAGCCACCATATTTGTAATGAATATTTACATTAGATTTTTACGGGATTAAAGGACCACTAACGTGTAATAATTATAATAGGCTGTGTTGAATAGCCTGACTTGATAAAGTACATAATGACAACCTTTAATTTTCAACTTTTGTATTCAATTTTACTTTATTGATATATACTTTAATGATATATATATAGCCCATTGACAATATCTGGGAGTGAGGACCCCAAAGGATAACCCACCCCAACAGACAGACTACCAAACGAAGATGGAATTGCCCATGACATACAGTAATTAGAGTCATCTAAATATATTCACATGTGGCGATATCACAAACATTCAGTGGTCCTTTAACAAAGTAAGAATGTTTTAACTAGATTTATTTAGATTTTTATCTTTTTTTATATAGTTTTCATATTTACACTTAACTTCCTTTTAGGAAGCCAACAGTCTAACAGTCTGTCAGGTTCTGAAACCACCCCATTACTTTGGGTTTATTCTAATGGGTGCTGCCAGTCAGAAGTCTTCACAACTGTGGCCTGGAAGGTGCTATATTCTGAGAGTGAAGGATAAACTAAGACGTTACCCCAAGAACAGGGATTCCCACTCCCAGTATTTCACTGGTAGGAACAGCACAGAGATAATACATACTGATATGGGTCTAATTTTGAAACTTTAAGGATAATGTTTATTTTAATTTAAGAATACCGGGTATTCTAAAGTAATATGTAAGGAGATGTATTAAAAATGTCATATATATATATATATATATACAAATAGCCTAGTTTTATGCTAGTCTTAGCTCCCAGAAAATAATGCTGTGACCTATATGTGAAATTTTTTATTTTTTATTGACTGCAAATAAAATCCTAACTTTTAGTATTTATGCAAATGTCACATCTATAGAGTGTAGCGTGTGTAGTGTGTGTGGCGTGTGTGGCGTGTGTAGCGTGTGTAGCGTGTGTAGCATGTGTGGCATGTGTGGCATGTGTGTAGTGTGTAGTGTGTGTAGCGTGTGTGGAGTGTGTAGTGTGTGTGGCGTGTGTAGCGTGTGTGGCGTGTGTATCGTGTGTGACGTTTGTAGTGTGTGTAGAGTGTGTAGCGTGTGTGGCGTGTGTAGCGTGTCAGTGCTCTAATTTATTTTTCATAATTCAAAGATGTTGGTACAATGAGCATTCTGAGCATTCTCCTTCTACTTCTGATTGTGTTGGGCACCACCGGGCGTATCACTTGGTCGCTCTTATTAAACACATTTACCATGTGGAGAAGTTGGCAATTGCTACAGTCGCTTGGCCATTATTGTCTCTTCTCCTGCTCTGAATCATTTTCTATGAGACAGAGCTCCTGGAGACACTTGATCTTCTGGGGTTTCTCCTACAATATTTTTTTCTAACTTTATCCAACAAACAAAAGAATATTCAGAAATATCACAAGTTATACATTATATGTCATGCAAAACAGAGACTAACAGGGCAAAACACTAGATCCTAAACTCAAATCAATTTTATATCATTACAGGTTTAAGGTTTTATTATATCCTCATTATTTAGAAGCATAAATTCCCAAACTGTACTAAAGTGTAAATGTGAAATGTCCCTTAGTTTTCAGTCATAATATGACATGTTTTATATTTTACTTTTAATTTCTACTACATGCTTTTATCTCTTTGGGAAGGGTATTAGAGTCCGCTAGACTTTACCCCATGGTTCATGAATAAAAACAGCCCATGTCTCTTGCGTCTCTAATAAATGCCATCACATCTTCTCTAAATGTTGTTGCGTCATCATATTGATGTAATATATTCCTATACTAGCGACCTGCCTGTCAAAAATGACAGCAATCAAATTTAAAGGCTGGCAATGATGTTTGCCACACAATGCAAGGCTCTCCCCCCCCCCTAACTTGCGGGCCTCGCAATCAGCTCCTTCAGTGCTCATTGTGAGCCTCTCCCACCGTCTACTTTATGGGCCTTGCGATTAGTCGCTCACTGCAGGCCTCGGCCAACCCACCACTTTCGTGCCTCGCAATGAACACCTTTGGTGCTCATTGCAAGCCCAACAATGAGCGCCTTCAGTGCTCATTGCGAGCCTCTCCCCTTTCTACTTTACGAGCTTCATGAGCGCTCATTTCAGACGTCGTCCAACCCGCCACTTTCGTGCCTCGTTCTGAACGCCTTCGACACTCATTGCAAATCTCTCCCCACTCTCTATTCCTGTGTCTGTTTCTCCCTCTTTCTTCCTCCCCCTCTCCCTGTCCTGTGTTTTTTTACCATATTTCCCTCCCCTGTGTCTCTTTTCCCCCTTCTCTCACCCCGTATCTCTTTCCACCCTTTCTGCCCTCTTCCTCCTCTGTGTCTTTCTTCTCTCTCTCTTTGCTCATCTTGCGGGACTCGGATTGACTTCCTAGTAAACATCAGTGAGATTGGATATTTTTGTGATAGTAATTTGTAAAGTAGTTATGGGACCATTACTCTGGGCTTAGTATATTAGGCACATTCAGGTGCTCGGATCAGATTTTAGAATTGAATATTGTACATTCTCAGTAATGTTTTCTCTTTTAGCTTTCTATATTGGAATATTATGTATTGATATGTAATTTTGTTTATTTGTATGTTTGAATAATTCAATAAAAAAAAATAATAATAATAATTGTGTGTATGAACTTCACTGGACTTTTTTCTTATGAGAGCCATGGAATGGAGGCCTTATTGCCTTAAAACTGATTTATTTAAAAAAATTATTTAAAAAAAAAAAACTGGATTGATTATAATACCATATACTGGAATTAAACTATTGAAACATTGAGTTTTATGTCACTTCTCATTCATTTTACATCAAAAAAGTTCTCTGATAAGATTTTATGTTTATATGTTGCAGCTTTTTCAAGGTATAAACTGTACATATGGGGATTTAATTTCTAATTCAGATTAAGCTATAATTCATTATTCTAATTTCAACCCAGCTCGTGTTATGGGATGTCCATTAGTTTCTTTGCATTTCTTTTCTAAACACATTTATCTCATTATCATGGTTAGTTATTCATAAGTCTACATAAACATTTGGACAATAATGGTCGTTAAAGTACCTAATAATTTATAAAATATCTTTAGAATGTGAAAAAACAGACCATTTTTTTTAAATTATAGTATAAAACAAATGTATGTGTGAATATATTGGGCCATTTGCTCTAACTGGAGAAGTGTTGGAGATGTGGTATGTTTTGAGCCTCATTTGCATTGCCCTACCCAGAATCCTTACCTACACTGGAAATACTGTACTTGAGACATGCAAGTTCACTCAGAATGACCTTCTTTTTACTTTACAATAACATAGTAATGGATAGATTCTATAAAGATTCACCTATTAGTATATCTGGCCCATTCTTCACATTTCTATTGTTTATTTTACATGTTTTGAATTCCGTTGTACAAACAGTAAGTCAATATTCTTGGATTTTGCATTTACCCAAAGTCACGCTATGGAAACAATGACATCAACTTCTTGGAAAACTTCTGCAGGAAGCCCCATCAGCATGACATGGGATTATTCAAGGGCTGCATAAACATATTTGTATTATACATGGCCATTACTGACAATACTAACTGTGACAACATTACAAAAGACTATTCATACGTATAGCATACAACAAAGAAACAGTATAATTAATCAGGACAAATCTGAACACGATACAGGTAAAAGCTGAAGGATTCCCAAACCAACAAAATAGATTTAGAGAATATTGTATATTGTTTGGACAAGATTCCAGCACATATTTTTCATAAAAAGGCAGAATTACATCTCCAATAGTTTTCACATCAGTAAATCTGGCTAATATCCAGTGTATTTGGGGGACAGTAGTAGGTGAAGGACGTTGAGATTTGTATTTACCAAGAGGTTAATGATATGTGTAAATGTGTTTGATTACATTAAAGTACAGACAATAAATGCACACAGTCTCCTGTCTTATATTTACTCTTGTTTAGTCTTAACATATATATTTATTTAGTTTATACACATTTGTATAGCACTTTTAGTATAATATAAAGCAGTTTTCAGATTTGTGATAAAAATGTAAATTACAATACAGATATAATAATACAAATTAGATATAGGAATGTTATTTTAAATCAGTGAAAAAGTTGCATTTTGTTACAGATGTAGAATAGCATTTTCAGCCCAAAATGGTAATCTCTTGAATCCCACCTTTTATTACACAGTTGTACAGTAATTTCCTATCTGACAATATAAACATGATCAGATCTTCTCCAATCCAACATGTTTGAAATATTACCAACTGTCTCCTTTGAAATAAATAATTTATTTATTTGCCCCCAAAACATTTTTCTTCTCAATTTCTACCAATTCAATGGTGATCTTTTATCTAAAAAAAATTTCCAACCTGTTTTTAACACTTTCTATTGAGCTTAGTATGACGGCCTCCATTGGTAGAGAATGCCACTGTCTGACCTTCTTTAGTGTAAAGATCCCATTTTATTGGTGAAGATGAGATCTCAATTTCCTCTAACAACATCATTGCATGAAAGTTTATCCTAAAACAGGACTAATATTTTCTCTGGATATATTTATTTGTATGGAGATAATTACCACTGTTTTATGAAACTCACAAATCCAATCATGTTGAGTGCAGCTACCGCTGTGCAACTGGAAGTTGGATTTGCCCATTAGTTGGCAGTTGAACATAAACCCTTTATAAAAGTTTTATATTTTATTTCACTCATTAAGACATTAATACAGTGGATATAAAAAAGTCTACACACCCCTGTTAAAATGTCAGGTTTCTGTGCTGTAAAAAAATGAGACAAAGATAAATCATTTCAGAACTTTTTCCACCTTTAATGTGACCTATAAACCGTACAACTCAATTGAAAAACAAACTGAAATCTTTTAGGTAGAGGGAAGAAAAAATATAAAAATAAAATAATATGGTTGCATAACTATGCACACCCTTAAACTAATACTTTGTTGAAGCACCTTTTGATTTTATTAAAGCTCTCAGTCTTTTTGGGTATGAGTCTATCAGCATGGCACATTTTGACTTGGCAAGATTTGCCCACTCTTCTTTGCAAAAACACCCCAAATCTGTCAGATTGCGAGGGCATCTCCTGCGCACGGCCCTCTTCAGATCACCCCACAGATTTTCAATCCGATTCAGGCCTGGGCTCTAGCTGGGCCTTTCCAAAACTTTAATCTTCTTCTGGTGAAGCCATTCCTTTGTTGATTTGGATGTATGCTTTGGGTTGTTGTCATGCTGAAAGATGAAGTTCCTTTTCATGTTCAGCTTTCAAGCAGAAGCCTGAAGGTTTTGTGCCAATATTGACTGGTATTTGGAACTGTTCATAATTCCCTCTATCTTAACTAAGGCCCCAGTTCCAGATGAATAAAAACAGCCCCAAAGCATGATGTTGCCACCACCATGCTTCACTGTGGGTATGGTGTTCTTTTGGTGATGTGCAGTGATTTTTTTGTGCCAAACATATCTTTTGGAATTATGGCCAAAAAGTTCAACCTTGGTTTCATCAGACCATAACACCTTTTCCCACATGCTTTTGGGAGACTTCAGATGTGTTTTTGCAAAATGTAGCCTGGCTTGGATGTTTTTCTTTGTAAGAAAAGGCTTTCGTCTTGCCACTCTACCCCATAGCCCAGACATATGAAGAATACGGGAGATTGTTGTCACATGTACCACACAGCCAGTACTTGCCAGATATTCCTGCAGCTCCTTTAATGTTTCTGTAGGCCTCTTGGTAGCCTCCCAGACCAGTTTTCTTCTCGTCTTTTCATCAATTTTGGAGAGAGCTCCAGTTCTTGGTAATGTCACTGTTGTGCCATATTTTCTCCACTTGATGATGACTGTCTTCACTGTGTTCCATGGTATATTGAATGCCTTGGAAATTATTTTGTACCGTTCTCCTGACTGATACCTTTTAACAATGAGATCCCTCTGATGCTTTGGTAGCTCTCTGTGGACCATGGCTTTTTCACGAAAGACCAACTAGAGCAAGTGACTTTTATTTGGGGTTAATCAGAGGCACTTTAAATGATGGCAGGTGTATGCTGACTCCTATTTAACACCATTTGGAATGTGATTGCTTAATTCTGAACACAGCTACATCCCCAGTTATAAGAGGGTGCGCAGACTTATGCAACCACATAATTTTTATTTTTTATTTTTCTTCCCTTCACCTAAAATATTTAAGTCTGTTTTTCAATTGAGTTGTACAGTTTATAGGTCACATTAAACGTGGAAAAAGTTCTGAAATTATTTATCTTTGTCTCATTTTTTTACAGCACAGAAACCTGACATTTTAACAGGAGTGTGTAGACTTTTTATATCCACTGTATGTTGGTTTGATAAACAATTCACATATTTCACTCCCACCTCTGGAATATTATCTTAGGGCTGTGGCTGACACAAGTAATCCTAACTGCGTCACCATTTGTAACTGAATATTTTGCTAATTTGCATCCAACCAAAACCAGATTAGTGACCAGAGAACAACAGGTGAGAAGCAGAGAGCTCGGAGCTAATAAGTGGGATTGGGGTAAAGTTATTAAGCAGTTATAAAAATACAGTCAATATTCCAATTTCTTATGTTTTCTATATTAACTTTTTATCATACTGAGTTAAAGCTTGTATAAATAATCATATAAAGAGCTACAATAGAAAACATTGGAAATGGAGATAAAATATGTTGTATCTCCAGTTTTATTCCCACTTGATAAATATATCCCATTGATTTCTTTGTTCCTAGTGTAATTTCACTCTTTGAAAACCATTATTATTGTTAAGCTCTTTAGTGGTTGATGGTACTAAACACTACGCTATACAAACTCAATATCTCACATAATGATTTTGTTCTATTTGGTCGCCATCTTTCTAATAAAAAGTTAAATCAGAAAAAATAATTGATCTGAACCTTTAAATATGTATACAGCACTATATATATCCACATAGATTGTTCACTCCACTTTTTAAGAGAGGCTGTATTGTGAGTCTAAGAGAAAGTTTATAGTCAATATTAGAAACAGAACCTCATCAATATAGTATATGTCCTCTGATTTGTTTATTTTCACAAAAGACTCTACAGTTGAACGTCAATGCAAACCCAAATGGCAATTAAAAAATATATTGAATATTTGCATTCATCTTAATCCAGGGATAAAGGAGTTAGCTATAATCCCACTTACTGATGTCATTAAGTAAATTAGTCTAGAGCAAATGACTATAAATTATCTCCAAATAGTGACCTAACTCTTAGACACATCTCTAAAAGGACTGCAATAGGGCTGGTGGAGACAAAATCACAACTGGAGAGTCTGGAATCTCTGCCTAAATAAGACCATTGTTGTTGCCATCATTTACTTGCTTGAAGGTCCACTTAATGTACTTATCTGAACTTTTATTGACACAAAATGGGTGTTGAAGGTTTTGTGATGCCCACATTCATGGAGGTAATTCTAATCATACTCATGGTTGAGACCTTCACAGGTATATTGACCAATGGCTTTATTTTGTGTGTGAATTTCAGAGACATGATAAAAGGACAACGCTTGAACTCTTGTGATCAGATATTGGTTGCTCTGGGTGTCTCCAACACAGCTTTCTCTTTTGTAATGGCGGTCTCCATCATGTGCTCTGTTTATTTTACCAATATTTTTCTTATTGACTTTGTGTTTTATATACTGTATTTTCTAATGACGTACACCATATTTTCCAGTTCTTGGCTTACCTCCTGGCTCTGTTTATTTTTTTGCCTGAAAATCATTAACTTTAAACAAGGGCTTCTTGCTTGGTTCAAGATGAAGATCAACACTGTGGTTCCTTGGTTGATTTTTGCTTCTCAAGTGGTAACTTTCCTTAGCAGCATCCCAGTGTTTTGGGCTTTTACTGAACTGCACGCAGAAAATGCTACAGATGCTCTGATGTCCAATCAAACTTCTGCTAATGTTGGGTACAAGATAGATGCTGATTACAATTCATTTGCACTCATCACCAACTGTTGCATCCCATTCCTGATTGTGATTGTCACCACTGGACGTATCATCGGATCTCTCTTCATGCATGCTCATCATATGAAAAAGAACATGGGAGAGTTTGGCAGCCCCAGTCTGAAGGCTCACCGAGGGGCAGCCTACACAATGTTATCTCTCCTTATTCTCTACCTGCTTTTCTATGTAGTGGAGCTCCTCATAGGATTCTTGTCAATGTACAATCCTTGGTATTGGGTTTGTTTTATAGTTATTTTCTCTTTCTCGACAGTGCAGTCAATCCTACTAATAATGGGAAACTCAAAACTGAAACTGGCAAGTGTGAAGCTACTGAGCATGTGTAGAAGAAAAGATTAACCACCGGGCCTGGTCATAGTGTTACTCTGCCCAACCATATGTTATGTTATAATGGTTACTATATAAATAGATAATATAAACTATTGTACTCTACAGAAATACATACATAAACTAGAAGATGGATGACACTATGGGAAGTTAGACAAAACAAGGTGCTTCAGGAAGGAAAGCTAAATAATATCCTTGTACATGGGCTTCATTGTGCTATTTTCTACAGATCCATTAAGCCTACTTCAATAAAAAAATTTACTTGCTTGTTAAGTATGTGCCAAACTAACAATATTAGCAGCTGTGTAAGCCATGGAAAGAAAACAACTTTTTTTTGTGAAAACCTGAATGTTTGTGGACACTGTTTATGGATACAGGCAGCCATTTTGTGTTTGTGACATCACATCCTGAGAGCTTGATGATGGGGTGAATTTTTCATATTCAAGTAGGACAGTGAAGCAAACAAGCTAAATATATCTCTTGGTTCAGTCTGTCTTTGGATGATGCAAACCAACAGGTTCACTATCTTTCTTTCAGAAGGTACCAGTGGCATAGTCTGTATGTTGCCACCCTGATCCAAAATATGTTTATAGGCCCACCATGTTATATTTGACATTTTTATGTATGTACAAATGTTTTTGCTGTTCACTTGGAGACAAAACACCATAGAAACTACATATACTTCTCTCATCCTCTCTGTTCGCATTTACTCACCACGGCAAGTCATCATCACCCTCTTTTCTCCAAGCCTCTCACAGTCTACACCTCACCTCCAACCCATTCTCAGTGATCCTCTATTTCATGTCCTCTTCCCATTTAAGTGTTTCTATTTGAACAGTCCCTCACTATTTATGGTTTTGATGACAAATTGACCCAAAAGGTGAATAAAGGTAGCTTGTTTGATCTGCCTAAAACTGTCCTTAATTAATTTTACTGACCTAATTTATGGCTTACTGGCGGCATTCTTGAATTATGATACTATGTTCTCCTTAGCTACATTTTGCTAAAACAGTAATATTAAACACACTGCAATTAATAATTACTGCATATTAAGTATCTAACGTATAATGAGTTATCTAAAGACTACTGAACCCACACGAGGAAGCTGCAAGGTGTTTGCTATCAACTCATGGAAGACAGAAAGACTACAAATCAGATTAAGCCTCAGATAAGATGAACAAATTAACTTATAATAAATTTGCAACTGCTTTTGGTTGGTTGGGTCAAGCAAAAGTTCTGTTTAGAATGATATCAGTATTATTGGCCACAACTTCATTAATCAATAGTTATGGTCGCAGTGCAGGATGGGGCAACTCAAGGCTGAAACATATATAGGAGATTGGTAAATTTGTTCAAGTTGCTCTCATGACATATAATATGAAAAATTACATCATCCATGATATTACTGATGACATCACATTAGAATCACTATGAAATAACTTTATGCATTTATAATGATACACTTACTTGTATTGTTACATTTGGAGGATCCCACATTTTCAACTGAATCATAATATATATGTCTAAAATATTTTTGGTTAAAGACACCTTCATTAACGTCTAACTAAATGTAATTATAAATTATATCAATAATGGTGTCTATGTGTCATGTCTGGTATGTTACTTAAGCATAGAAACAGATTTGATTGGAGATAAGAACCCAAAATTGGCTTAATTGAGTCTCAAAATCAGCTTGTGTTTATCTCAGGCATGCTTACATTCCTTTGTTTGACTTTACCACTTCCACTGGAGGTCTGTTTCAGTAAAGTATTACTTACATTATGCCTACATCTTCCAACTTGAAGTTATGACCATCTATTCTTGCATTTGTTTTGTGCTAATGTACATAAAACTTTACTAGCTAACAGTATGTAGGGCTATATGTGCAGTGTAATGCCCTAGCCTATCAGGTACCATGTCTCATATAAGAGCAACCAGTCATAAAATGTCTTCTTTTAGCTCACACTACTGTTGCCCAAATGAAATTAATCATATAATATAAAAAATAGTCACCAGGTCTGCTGGACTTTCACAGCTATATAACAAGATACGTGATCCATGATAGACTAGGACACTGGAAATAAAGTAAGCACATTACTTATTGTTATCTTGAACTGGTTGATATACTACCTTAGATGAGCATTGTATTTGTTATTTGTTTTTAAGACAACAATCAAAGGATATAAAAGTGCAGCTAAATATATAGCCGATAAATTAAGAACAAGGTTTAAGGCTCGTGGGTACCCAAATATGTGCTTAAAAGCAGCGTACAAAACAGATTGGGAGCAATTACTACACACTTCGAAAAAAGAAGATTCAGTGAAAACAATTAGACCAGTATTTATACATAGAATAAGCTCAAAAGTAATTGAAAATGCACTTAACAAATTTTGGTACATCTTACTTCTAGATAAGGACTTATCGAGCCAGATAACAAATTGCCCATCAATTACCTATTGAAGATCAGCCACTCTACAAGACTTTGGTATCAAGTAATTTTCAATGTGCAAAGAAACCGGCACAGTGGCTAACAAGACCAAAAGGTTGTTATAGATGTGGAAGATGTGCCAAATGTAAATACATTTTACAAACAAAGGTTATAGTGCATCCCATTACAGGTCAACAATTTGGGGTGAATAATTTCTATAATTGTTCATCAGTAGGAGTTATCTATGTGATACTTTGCTCCTGCAACAAAAAAAAAATTTACGTGGGCAAAACGTGCAATTCCGTCAAAGTATATGGGAACACCTGTACAGTGTGGAGAAATTAATGGGCACTTACGTCAACGTCAAAATGGAGAACTCCATCATCTCAAGTTCAGTGCAATAGACGGAGCAAAGTTAGGCCAAAGAGGAGGCAAACAAATGAAACTGGATCTATAAGTTGAAATCTCAGTCTCGAAATGACCTGAATGAAGGTTTTTCATACAAAGCCTTCCTTTAAAATTAGTGTCAATAATGGAGATGTGAAATGGGACACATATCTGGAATCTGTGAATATATAAATTATAAATAAATGACAAATAATACAGACGTGTAAATTGATTAAATAACAAGAGTAGTATTTTCCATACCATGATTAGGTAAAAAGGTTGAACAAAGTGTAACTATGGCGAGCAATAATAATCATTATAACAATAATCAAATAGTAATACAGGATTTCCTTGTTGCTCTCCTTCTTGACTGCAGGACAAACTACAATATAATTGATGTCCTTAGCCCATTTGGAGATAATTTATTAGTTCAATATATTACTCTAATCTGCCATTCAAAATTTTAATCCACGACATTATTTTAAAGTATATATCAAGTTATTTACCAGTAAACTACTTAGTATATAAACATGTTGAAAAATGACAATGCTCAGGGTAGGATATGTTCATAGACAAAGTTTGTAACATAAGTTTAAGGTTGTTTGGAGAAATAAAGAATTTGTACTTATACTGTGATCAATGTTACCAATAAATAACATTAAGGTGCAACAGTAATTCATTTTATTAATAATTAAATATTGATAAAAGTGTCACTCCTCAATTTAATTTTAACTCACAAATATAATTAACTAGTGCACCAATTTAAAGCTCACAATAGAAATTCAACCTTCCCTTTGAAATTGCTATTTACATGAGCACTATAATTAATAATTAAAAAATATAGATTGACTTTATTCCTATAAAATAAAATTGGACCACTAAGTTATACCTAATATTAAAACGTATTCAAATATGAGAACGTGCAGAGGAGCAAATGATTAAAAGTGAAAAAAAAGTCACTCAAGTCCTTGTTACTAACTAGTGTGCACCAACCAATCACCACACAATACTAACTATAAGTGAGAGCAACGGCAATACTCGTCAAAGACGTTGCCTTCTGATGACGTCAGCAAAACGCTGATGAAACGAGCGTTGGGGTTCTACATCTGCAATGTATCTTTCACTTTCACTGAACCAATGTACTCACATACTATCTCAACAGTCTTTAAGTAATATATGCATTTTACATGGAGTTTGATCACACTAAGAGGTAAGATATGTATTCATCTACTGTGTATTTGATACAAACCATATATATATGAAATGTGAGACTTGTAGTACTATCAGACATCTACTCAGTGCTCCATTGTCAACGCATATATACTACATGTTTCATTCTTGTGATTGTGAGATAATATTTTAGTGTTCCACTGCTTTCCCTTGTTCTGAGACTACTACAGCACTGGGCAACAGACACCATTTTTTGTGGGCTTTGTAAGATTGGTTATCAGAAGCACAATGTAAGCAGGTTGATGTGACATTTGTATGAAAACTGTAAGAAACGTGAGTGGTTAGTAAACTACTATCTAAAACCTGAGCCCTTCTATGAAGAATACTCTTGTTACTGACATTCTGTTGAGGAAAATGGGTGCATGACTATAAAAGCTAAACAAATATTTTTCAGGTCTCCTCACTATATGTGGGGTCTTCAACATGTGTTTAAATCCCTCAGAGGTTTAGAAACTGGCCAATGACTCCATCATTGATCCAAGCACTAAACAGAAAGCCAAACAGTTCCAGGATTTACTCTGTAGTTATAAATTGTTTGATACCAGGAGAGAGGAATTACACCTTCTACTCACACAGGCACCTATCAATTTCTAGACTAGATTATAGTCCTTTTTACTGACTTAAGTTTCAAAAAAATCCTAAAAGCAGACATCAAACCAATATTAAGATCGGATCATGGTATGATATCAATAACGCTAAAATCAGATATTGTGCATGGGAGGTGTCCTCCTTGGAAATTGGGGCTATTTCTTCTAAAAGATTAACACATTAGAACTAAGATAAAAAAAAGAAAATTCTCAATTTTTTAAAGAGAATAGAGGCTCTGTGCAATCCAATGCAACTCTGTGGCTTGAACATAAACCATATATTAGAGGTGTTTTTTAAAGACAAAATCCCAATGGTTTAAGGAAAAGGGTAGTTCTCTACGAGGTCTGTATATAGGTTTGGCAAAATTAGATAGAAGCCACAAGCAGAATCCTGATAGAAATATCTTTGAACAAATTAAAATTAAACAGGGAGTAATCAAAAAAAAAATGAACAAAAAAGGTTAGATGAAGCATTCTGGAAATTTGAACAATGACAATATCTCTGGGGAAATAAATCTGGAACAGATGTAGCAAAACAACTAAAGATAAGAAATGTGAATAATTGTCATTATAAAATTAAATATAAATATAATATTATTACAAATACAGATAAGATTGTTCAGGCTTTTGGTAATTATTACTATAAACTGTGAATGAGATCAAAAACTTGGGTAAAGCACCGGGGGAAATGTTGGAAGCTACAATAATATACCACAAAAAAGAGAGTGAGCCTTTAGAATGTAAAGACTTCTGCCCAATCTCACTCTAGATATACTCCACAATATTAGCCCTGAGACTTAACAAAATAATTCATTCTTTAATTGGTAAAGATCAAACAGTCTTTATTGTGGAGAGGCAGGGCACAGAAAATATAAGAAAACTTTTTAATTTGATTGTTTATCTCAAAAATAGTGACACCCCGGCGGTGTTTCTCTCCCTAGATGCAGAAAAGGCCTTTGACAGGGTCGGATGAGATACATGGAGCTACGGCTAGAGAGATACGGCTTCGAGCTTTCGGCTCTCGGGCGATTAGTGCACTCTCTGGGTCTCCATCCGCCTCTGTCATGGGCCTATGGTTCGCCTCAAGGACTTTCAAAAATCTCGAATGAGACCCATCAGGGTTGTCCATTGTCACCAGTGTTGTTTGCGTTATTAATTGAGTCATTGGCTAAGGTCATTAGAAGCTCAGAGAAAATTGTGGGGATTAAGATTAGTTCAAACAAACTGAAAGTTTCACTGTTCGCAGATGATATGGTGGTCTCAGTGGAGAACCTGTTGAACTCTTTATGGGCTCTTCAGGAGGGGATTCATGAGTCCAGTACAGTATCTAATTATAAAATAAATGTTTTTTAAATCAGAGGCCCTACCCAATAATGTAACACCTAGGGAAATGGTAGCTCTGAGAGAAGCCTTTGCATACAAGTACAAACTAAGTTTAAAATCATCTAGGAATCAGTGTACAAATGGATTTTCACCAATTAGTCCTACAACATTATGATGAGATTTATGGGAAACTAAAGGAGAACATCTTAGCATGTAATAACAGAATAGTCTCTTGGTCAGGGAGAATAGCGGCTGTAACAATGTCTTTTACCTAAAATAACGTATATCATGAGGTGTATTCCGATATGGGTTCCGTCACATATTATTCTCAAATTCCAGTTTTTAACCCTCCAAGCGGTAATCCTGAGCATGGCTTGGGGTTAATTTTTGCATCCTAAAGCAGTAACTCCGAGCCACGCTCGGGGTTACTGCAGGGAGGATATGGAGGGGGCTCAGTGCTCCCAAATTTGCCTGGGCCCCCTCAGCACACCAATCCTCCTCTTTCCGATCCTCCTCCTTCTCATCCTCCTCCTCCCTCTTTTACATCCTCCTCCTTCAGATCCTCTCCTCCCTACTTCCCCCATCCTCCTTCCCCCATCCTTTTTCCATCCCCTATCCTCCCTCTCCTCTGTCCAATAACATCCCTTTACCCTCTCTTCTCAGCATCTGATCACCTCTTGCTACAAATACTTCCCCCGCAGCGCATCTTATGCCATTCACCGGAACCAGTATATGCTAATGACATGACATCACGCTTCTATGTCAAGTCCCCAATCCGAGACTGATAGCTTAAATAGGACAGTATTTAGGACTTGCTGTATTGATATTTTGTAATTGATGTACCCTTAGGCTTACTCACCAAATACCCTCAACAAAGCAAATCCTGGAAAGAAGGGATTTATTATTATTTTTATTATTATCGTTTATTTGTAAAGTGCCAACATATTCCGTAGCACTGTACAAGGGGAGAGAACAGGGATAAATACAATATTAACTACTGAAAAATGGAGGGCCCTGTTTTGAGCTTAGAGTCTTTGTAGAAAGTGCTTTTTCCCAAAGCACCCTACAATACTGAAAACTCGCTACTTACAATCTAAAGGGAATGGAAGAGGCAAAAGCCTGGGGAAGAAAAGTAAGGAATAGCAGGGTCAGGAAGGAGGTGTGAAAGTTTGCTTAGGTGGGAAGATGTAAGAACTTAGAAATAAGTGGTGGAGGGTACATTTTAGACATAGAGGAGCAAATTGAAACACATGGATTAAGGAAAGAGTTAATAGCCTTTTTACTGAGAAGAGTAGATGAGAGGTGGGACTGAGTGAGGGGTCAGGGCTAGGAGATAGAACTCCAGCAGCAGAATAAGCAGGGAGATGAGATGAGTGTACGACTTACAGAAGCATTTCTGCTTATGGTCTTTAGAACATGAATGAAATAGTGATTGAAGAAAGGAGAGGAGCTTGTGGGAGCAGAGCAGAGGGGGAGCAGGAGAGGTGAGATGTTAATGGTGTTGGAGACATAATATGGAGCAAATGAGGAGGATCGTCTGAGAATAACGCTAGAGCTTAAGGTGAAGAAGAAAGTGAAAGGGAACATAGTGTCTAGGAGAGTGATCTAAGAGGAGGAAGTAGGGATAGTACGCATGTGCAGTTGATAGATCAGGTGCGAGTAGTTTGAGTGATTAAATAAATTAAAGTAAACCAGGGGTGGGTGGGAGTGGGGCAGGGAGCGAGGGGATTGCTGGTCTGTGTTCAGGAGAAGCAGAGGTGAGACAGAGTCAGGGACAGCTTGCTTGAAGAGTGCAGCTGTACTTATGTTTGCTGGTCTTGCTTGAAGAGTGCAGCTGTACGGATGGCTGTTCTTTGCTATTAACTAATTTGATTTGAGGGTATTAAATGTGAATTTGATAAATGACATGATTTCTATATGTTTTATGAGTTTTATCAATAAACTATGTAATTATCTACACTATTGGAGAATTTGCCCCCCCTCCCCAATTCCATTTTTATTTTTTATATTAAGATATTATTAACTGCTGCTAGTTGGACTGAGACCTATATGATACTCAAGAATATATCCTGGGACTGGGACACTTAGGATCTGTGAGTGAGTACCCAACACGCCTACTCTCTGGACTATATCAGCGTACTCTTCACTGTGATATTCAAATATTGTTGGTCGTGGGGACCACAATTGATACTTGCATTACCATTTTAAGACTATTTTATATTGTACATACTTCATTGAAATGTGTTACCCCTGGCCGGCTTTTTATGACTTCATTCTTCCTCTTAATATAGCACTTCAGTGTACCAGCCCTATATGTGAAGTTTGGTATATTATACATTTTTTGCACCTAAACACACAAATGACTTAAAAATCAGTGACGGAAAACCAAATGAAGACAGAAACCTTATATCTCGGGGATTTGCATCACCGCCCACTGCTCATCACAGAACAAAATATAAGGTCGGTCCTACAGATAACTCTAGAGCTGCCTCCATCGTAGATCTCCAAACTAACTCCACTACAAAAAGGAAACATGCTCTATCATCTAGACATATTCCGAGTAATAACTGTAATATTTACCGGCCTCTCTGGAACCATCCTCAACTCTGGGATTATAGCTGTAAATGTCCAGGACTGGAAAAATGGCATCAAACTGAGTCCATGTGATCACATTCTATGTATGATTGGATTAAGCAACGTCCTGATGCAAAATATGTTTACTATAGATGCTCTGATCAGTGGACGTATGTCTGACTTGCTATTTGCTAGTAAGCTGCACTTAGCATTATTATACATTATAATATTCCTCATTTCCAACAACTGTTCTTTCGTTGTTTGGCTCTGTATTTACTATTGTCTGAGAATTGTAAATTTCACACGTGGGATTTTCTTCTTTTTGAAGATGAGGATATCTGAACTGATCCCAAAGATACTATTATTCTCAGTTATTGAATCGTTCTGTGTTGCAGCACCAGCCTATTGGAATATCCATCTTGTATCTCGTCTAGAGACTGGAGGGAATATCACAGACAGTTCCACCATTTATGACATGCACTTGGTTGTGACACTACCTTATATTGTTGTTATGGTGGTGGGATGCAGTTTGGGTGTTATCCTGACTAATATTCCCTTAGGAATCACCAGAAGTTCCTTATGGAATCACACAAGGAACATGACGATGAATGCTTTGGACTTCTCTGTTCCCCAAACACATGCTCATCTAATGGCCATCAGGACCATGGCTCTTCTGGTCTTTCTCTGCTTCACCTACTACAAAGCCACCATATGTATTATTGTGTATTCACTCAATGTTGGGGGCATCTTGTTGTTTTTATGTTGGATCTTTACTCAATTCTATCCCACATTACAGTCTTTAACTCTTATAATGGGCAACTCTAAACTGAGGACTGCAGGTAACCAAATACAAAGCCAGCTCTGGAACTGGTGGAGTATGAACACTGAGGATTGCAAAAGACAAGAGAGCTGAGCATATAAACTTGAGAAAATCCATAATTATTAATATGAGGTATATAAAATGCATTTCTATATATTTTTTTTGCGTTTTGGGCTATTTATCTGTATATTTATGTAAATCATCCATAGTGAGTCTCTGGGTTACCAGACCACTAACCGTGAGCCTCTCATAGTCAGGAGCGTGTTATTGTAATTTATGTCATACATTACACCACTATAATTCTATATATTATATATTTATAGATTAGCGACTTGCCTGGCAAAAAATTACAGCAATAGAATTGTAAGTCAGGGAATGCTGTTTGTCACACAAAGTAAGTGTTTTGGTTGTGAGAGTACCTTCGGCGCTCATTGCAAGCCTCTGGGTTGGTGTATTGTAGATTATCAGAGCCCCTTTGGCTCTGATTGCAAGGTCCATGCTTATCGACTTTTGGCGCTTATTGCAACGCTCTCCCCTGGTGTAGTTTTGCTCCTCTGAGCACCCTTGGCGCTCCTTGTGAGGCGTGCAGTTAACGGCTTTGGCGTTTATTGCAATACTGTTGTGTGGTGTTTTGGAATTTTTTCTGTATATGTATTTTTGTAATTATAATTAATTCATTACTGAACTGATAAATTAATATACTTTATCTATTTGTAATGAATATATGCAGCAACCAATATGCTGAAGAGCTAGCAATCTGTTTTGATTTTCCTGCAGCATATAATGTAGATTTGCAGTGTTGTGGAGCTGAGGTGTAAGTGTCAGCAATGTGTTCAGTGTGTAGTGTAAATAGGCTGCATGCGCGAGCAAAAGCCGTTAGTGTAAATTAGTGTTGTAAAATGTCGGCAATTGTGTATGTGGTATGCGTCCTTCCGAATAGTGTATTTTGTAGTAGTTTTGTGTATAAGCTGTAGGTGCTTGGTGGTGTATTGCGGGTTTAGGGGTCGTGTAGCCTCATTTTCGTTTTTCTCGGCGGCCATTTTTTCTCTTGCTTAGGGGATTTTTGAGTGCCTAAACTCTTGGACTTAAATTGAGGTGTAACCTGACTCCCAAATGTCCTGGGTGTCCCCCCTTGCTGTGTGTGATGTTTTTTTTTTCTCTTTGTTTGTATTTTCTGTGTTTTTCGTGCTTTTTGGGGTGCACAGTTCAGCCGTTAAATTCATAATTTTTTGCTGCTCGTGTTTTTTTTTTATCTAAGTCGCGGTTTCCTTTTGTAAGTGTTACGGGCCGTAATTTTTTTTATGCAATTTTTTCAAAGTGCTACGGGTGTTGCACCAGTGCATTGAGCTCCTTCGGCTCCTTCGGCTCCCTGCCTAAGTCGTACAGGGTCGTAGGGATGAGCGCCTATGGTGCCCATCTCCACCAGTGCAAGGAGCGCCTTTGGAGCTCCTTGACGGGCTGCCACCAACTGCAAGTCGACTTTCCCCGTTGCGTTAGCAACGGATTTTGGCAAGCCCGCGCTGCTGAGAACTATATATGTGATGATATTATTAATTAAATGAACTAACTAAATCCTGCTCTACAGAAATCAAACAAATGTTATATACCTTCCTAACATGTTCCCTATATCAGCTCATTGCTACATAATTGTGTCAATCCATGTGTCTTTCAAGTCATTAACATAACCTATTGCTCAATCCTTCTTGTAACAGTGTGCTTGTTTGCATATATATACTAGCGAATTGCCCATTCAAAAATGCTGGTTGGTGTATAATAATGAAAGGTCTAATACATTAATAAATGAATATCTAATGCTGGTTGGTGTATAATAATGAAATATATAATACATTAATAAATGAATATACATTACCTATTTTGAAGCATTGTGTTGAAGAGCTGACAATCTGTTTTCATGTTGCTGCAGCATTAGTGGTGTGGAGCTGCTGTGTAAGCGTGCTAAATGTGTGCAGTGTAATACTGTGCGTGCGCAAGACGAAACCGTTAGCGTAAAATGGCGGGTCATCTGTGGTATGCGTCCTTGCGGATTATCCGTCGCTGCTTCGTGGTGTTTTTCGAGTTTCGTGTGGTGTTCTGCGAGTGTGTTGTGGTGTTTTACGTGTTGAGAGTGCTGTAGCCTCGTTTTTGTTTTGTTCGTCGGCCATTTTTTCTCTCGCTTAGCGATTTTCTTAGTGTCTAAAGTGTTTTATTTTTATTTAAATGTAGGTGTTACTTGTTTTTTTGAGGTGCTGGCTGGTTCCTCTTGCTGTAGGTAATCTTTTTATGTGTGTGTTGTGTGTATTTATTGTGTTTTAAATGTTTGTATGTCGGCGTGTTGCGTCCGATGTTTACGAGGTCGTAATGTCTGGTAACGTGTCTCGTATGGTGTTTGCGTGTGTAGCCTCGTTTTCGTTTTGTTCGGCGGCCATTTTTTCTCTCGCTTAGCAAATTTTTTAGTGTCTAAACTCTTTTATTTCGAGTGAAATGAAGGTGTAAGTTGCATTTTTGAAGTCCTGGCTGCTCCCTCTTGCTGTAGGTAAGTTTTTATGTATGTGCTGTGTGTATGTATTGTGTTTTTAATTTTGTAATGTTCGCAAGTTGCGTCCGAGTGTTGCGAGGCCGTAATGTGTGTTAACGTGTGTCGTATGTTGTTTGCGTTGGTCGTAAAATTTAGCGAGTGTTGTAATTGGTGTGTCGTGTAGTTTGCGTTGCGAGGTGAAGTTTGCGAGGGTCGCAGTTGCTGGCATGGAGCGCCTTTGGTGCTCCATGCCAGCAACTGAGGCCCTCACCCACTGCCCTCGCTTCACGAGGGCCTTGGCTAGCTACGCGAGGCCCGTGGCTCGCACAGCGAGCCCGCAAGTGTTAGCAACAAGTCTCATGCTCACAACTATATATGTGATTCATGATTTACTTCCATTCCATTGCAAAGCTCAAAGTGAGATATGTGGGTGCTTTGTACATACATGATAAAACAGCAATACCCAAATTATTTGTAATGTCCAGTGGTTTGGTGTCCATAGCAGAAATACCTAAATCACTCTATGCAGAAACAATATTTTGAGTGATTTAGAAAGTTATGTAAACATGTAATATATCCTCCATGCAAAGCCTTCTGCATTTGCGTGTAGTTACGTGTAATTGTCATGCACAGCTCCCGTCCGTGCCATCTCGAGGGTCTCATATGTCAGGCTGGTGTCTCCAGTTTCATGGGTTGTACACAGCCAAACAAAAGGATATAGAAACCTTCAGTAGGACAAAGAATAAATGTATGGGGTCATATGGAAAGAAAAATATCAGAGCCACACGGGGCACTTTACTGATGGACAGAGCAGAAGTGAGGACAAGAACCCAATGTAAAAAGGAAGTCACATATAGTCATGTGAAACGATGAGGAGTACAGCAAAATGTGACAATACAGCTAAGGTATTCTGTAGATAAGAAACATATAAACAAACACAAATATATGCTAATGAGTAAGTATTGGCTGCTGACCCCCTAAGAGACGTCTCCTGCTTCTATCTAAGAGCTGGATCCAGACAATGACATGGTGACCCACCAACACAATTATTTCTCTGTAGTTCTGCAATATATTTTCACATTATTGTGGATAAATAAATGATATATTTTTTGTATTTTTATTTGTATATTGCCATCAATGTTTACAGTGCTTTACAGAGAAAAAGTGACATGACAATAAAAGTGCATCTAATATGGAGACAATCGATGGGTTACACGTCCCTGCCTGAAGAGCTTACAGTCTACTTACATAGGGGAAAAGACACATACAGACAAATAATAATAATAATAAGTGCATATGGAAGTGATGGTGCTACAAAGGGTGTTATGTGAGGAGGTGACATGTAAGCTGGATCTTGGTAGAGGTGAATTTAGCGGATTCTCTGATATTGTGCGCAGTGAGTACAATAGCCATGCGGGCCACTAGAGAGAGAGGGTAGATATGAATAGGGGCTGGGTAATTGTCCTAACAACACAGGGGCCAAGAAAATAGCCATTAAGAAAAAGGACATGTTAATGCAACAGGTTGGATATGAGAGGAGACTGAAAAAAGAGTAATAGTGTAATCATTTATAAAAATAATCTTCAAGATAAAGCTGGCATTTAAAGATAAACGTCTTATCCCTCGGTTCAGCAGCTTGTCTTCACCCCCTTATGAGGTCATCAAGGGGTGTGAACTACTCTGACTGGAGGCAGGTCTAAATGGTCAGACACAAGCTTATGTCTAGACTGGAGCAGGTGCTTTTCACTACCGGAGACCCTGCTCCTGAAGCAATATTTATTATATTTAATATATATAATATTTAAAATCCGAGGTAAGACCTAATGCTGCCCATAAAAACCTCTAATGTGTAATCCATTGCTATGTGTAACTTGCTCCCTGCTCTATGTATAGTGTTAGCTAAAGTACTATTAGCCCCCCCCCAATAAGTCTAGACTAATTCTGTGTGTTCTTGAGAAGCTCCGCAGGCTCTCATAGTGAGCCTAAACCTAACAATGCCCATGTATCAAAGGACCACTAATACCACGGCTGATTGACCATTCTGTGGAGATGGAAGTTTTGTGCTTTTCTACAGTGGTATTAGTGGTCCTTTGATATATAGGCCACCTCTTTTTCCTCCTATCTAGTAATAAATTGTCTGGCAAGCTTTGGGGCTTCAACTAGTGGGCCTTCCAGGTTGGAGGACCCACCGAGGTCATAGGTCTATTCTCCACACTATCACTTTTTTTCTAGATGCAGATATGGCCGAGGGAAATATATTGCTAAAAAGAATTTGGAGAGTGATTGCAAATTAATCCCTTGTCTTATTCTACTATTGGACTGTTTTTTAACAGCTACACTATACTAATTCATAAAAAACTTTTAAAAACGTTTTATTGTAAAATTCCCTATATTCTGTAAATTGTCTATTTGGTATATCCTGAAAATCCCTATCTACCTACGCCTGCCCTAGTCACTATCACCCCCTTTCACCTATCAACCCTTAGCATCCCTTGGTGGTCCCAATGGTCCTTGTAGTCCCAAACCCCTTTGGGTGTTCATAGAGATGACCAAGTGTCCTATAACCAACCCCATAGGAGTTACTATTGACACCCATGTCCCCTAATTCAACTCCCCCATGGGGCTCACTGTCAAGCTTTGCGTCCTTTACCTACCCCCACCGGAGTCCTATGGACACTTCTGACATCTAAAATAAACCCTCTACATTGGGGATAACTATGAACCCCCATGGAATCCTAAGATATTACCTATTAAGCAACAGATATCCTTAAACAGACTATAAACTTACTATTTGTCATTAAAAGTAGAGATATATCATTCATTACCTTAAGCTCAATATCTCAACTTTGCTTCTGCTGGTGTTAGCAGTGGGATTTTATCGTATCAATAACCACTGCATGTATGAGAGTCCTTCAACTCATATGTAAATGTATTAAGATTAAATTTGAAGTTCTACTTCAGCACATCACCATTAGTATACCTTCAATGTCTTCCTTCTCAACTTCAGAATTCCTTATGTTTGGTCTCCTGATATCAGCTTCTACATCTTAGTTTGATTACAATTAACATGTGGCAGAAAATATGGGAAGGTGTAAGAAAGATCTTGTTCTGTAGGCAAATAAGAAAAAAAAAACATCTAACTGATTTTCATACAGTATAAATCACTGGTTATAAAGTATTGAATAGGCGTTGGGTAAACAAAGACCTCTGGAGGTTATGTGGTGAGGAGGAACATTTTTGTTGTGGGCTTGTAAGTATAAACAGGGGATTTGAGCTAAAGTGTATGATCATATATAGCATCTCTGGTGTAGAATTTAATAAAGACCTACTGCTCTTGTTAATGGGTGACAATGTAGATAGATTGAATACAAATGTAAAGTTTTTAGTAGGACAGATAAATTGTGTGGCTTCTATAATTTTTGCTTCAAATTGGAATAGAAATAAATCACTCAGTACTAATGTTTTAAAACAAAAATGACAAGTAATTTCAAATATGGAATCACATGTAGTAGAATACAGAGCACACATAATAGATGGATTATTATTATTATTATTATCTTTTATTTGTAATGCGCCAACATGTTCCATAGCACTGTACAGTGGAAAAGGACAAGGAAGAATACAATAATAACAAACAGAAAATGGAGGGCCCAGTTTTGAGCTTAGAATCGTTATAGAAGACTGGAAACTAGCTACTTACTGTCTAAAGGGAATGAAAGGGGCAGAGGCCCTGAGAAGAGTAACAGATAAGGAATAGCAAGGGTGAGAAAGTAAGTGAGATTAGAAAGGTTTTTAATATAGAGGGTGATAAAAGAGTCAGTGTGAGGTGAATGACTGTAGTATGCAATATGTTATCTGCCCCTAGTGGTTAGATAATATAACCTGCAAATAGGAATGTCAGATAACTTGACTGCCATATTACAACAACATTTGGAGGTGGGTGGGTGAGGGTTGGAGGGAAGTGGTTTCTTGGTTCAGTTAGGATAAAGTTGAAGCAGGATAAGGTGGTGTTCAGTTGAGAGAGAAGGTTTAGTGAGAGGCCTCTACAGAGCACACTGTGAGTAGGGGGAGGGAGGGAGAGGATCAGATACAAGCATTGAATTGAAAAGGAGAGGCGGTAAGTTTTATATGAATCTTACAGAAATAATGTAGCAGACAATGAATATTGATTGAAGAAATATTCCTTGTAGGAATTAAGCAAGGACAACGTTGAAGCAGGATAAGGTTGTGTTCTTGGAGGAATTCAGTAAGGACAAAGTTGAAACAGGATAAGGTTGTGTTCTTGGAGGAATTCAGTAAGGATAAAGTTGAAGAAGGATAAAGTTATGTTCTTGAAATAATTCAGTAAGGACAATGCTGAAGCAGGATAAGGTTGTGTTCTTGGAGGAATTCAGTAAGGACAATGATGAAGAAGGATAAGGTTGTGTTCTTGGAGGAATTCAGTAAGGACAAAGGTGAAGTAGGGTAAGGTTGTGTTCTTGGAGGAATTCAGTAACTAAAAAGTTGAAGCAAGATAAGATTGTGTTTTGTGGAGAGAGCAGGCAGAGTGAGGGATATATATATATATATATATATATATATATATATATATATATATATAGATAGATAGATAGATAGATAGATATCACATCTAATAATTCAAAAATATGTTGGGGCAAATTAGAGTTCCCTGCCCAGAGGCTCCAAAAAGGTTAATCCAGCCCTGTACTCACCAACTAAGTCTTTTTAGACGGGCCAGAGTCCCACAAGATGTCCCTAGTTTATGTGCCTTATGTGATACTTGGGTTTTGGTGGCTGTAGGTAAGTGCCCCAACCCCCTATGCATGCTGTGCCCATTATAGAGATTTTCTTCCACCAGTGGCTTAAAGTTTTGTTTCTATTTATGTTTTTGATGCTTTAGCGCCATATTAGGATATTTTTTGTAACATGAATTGAACATTTTTCTCACATCACTTTCACGTGTTTGGTGCTTATATATTTTACTATTTTCATTATTACATGTTAGAATATATGGCATCCTAGCAGTGACAGGGCTAGAGAATGAAGGGCCCTGGTGCAAAAAAGTTTTGGGCCCCCCTTTTGGGGGGTTGTAAACAATGGTGGTGCTTGGACACACTGGTACCAAATCACTCAGTGCTGCTCCCCCACATCCCATCCCAAAAAGACCTCTTCCCAGAAAAACACTCACCTTTAGCACCTGTTTGACTTACATGTAATAAGATACTGAGGATTTGCATCCACCCAGCTCAGGACGTCATTACACCTCATATAATTGAAGCTCACTCAGTTTACAGGACACAGATAAGAGACAGCACAACTGAGAGAGTTTGAACGCAGATCACCACACAATGGAGTCTATCTTGTTGGATGTTGGTCTGGCTCTTTCTGCTTTTGAATTTGCAGCTGGGCTCCTGAACAATTTATATATAATAGCTATGAATGTCCTAGACTGGAAAAGAGGCAACAAACTAAGCCCATGTGATCTAATCCAGGTCTTCATGGCAGTGAACAATATCTGTCTGCAGGGCTTACTCAATGTGTTTATCGTGCTCTTCATAGTCTTCCCAGCATCTACATTTACCAACAAAAATGTAACCATGAGCATTACCGTTTTTTTGATGTCTTTGTTTTATATCAGCTTCTGGTGTACTGCCTGGGTCTGTGTCTATTACTGTCTGAGAATTGCCAGTTTCAAACATTCCCTCTTTAATCATCTGAAGCTCAATATTTCCACCTTAATGCCAAAGCTCCTGTTGGTGTCAGCGGTGGGATCCTTTGCCATCAGTATCTTCTGCATTTGGAATGTCCATCTGGAGATGTTTACACCACCTGGAAATGTTACAGCGACACCAATGATGAATAATATATATTTTCTGTTTAATCCACCTTTCAAGTACATCACCCTTATACTGGGGAACTGTCTGCCTCTTCTTCTTGCAGTTTCTTCCATTGCTCTTACCCTGAGATCTATATTGATACATGTTCAAAGTATGAAGGACAACTCCAGCTTTAGGCATGCCCATATGGATGCTCACCTAAGGGCAGCCAAGATTATGGTTCTACTCACCATCAACTTTGTCATTTTTTATATTGCTGAGGTCTTGTTGCTGTCACGGACACTAAATTTTCAAAGTTTATTGAATATGATCTCTTTTTTCTACACCCTGATCTACCCCACAGTCCAGTCCACTATTCTCATCCTGGGAAATTCTAAGCTGAAGGGCCCATATCTGCAGATCCTGCACTGCTCCTCTCGTGGATGACTGGTCTTGCCCATCTCGGCTTCCAATCAAAAGTTACCTTGTGTTAGATGAAAACACACAAGACTATGGACACGCTCTGTAATGTGATGAGCAAAATACAAATCTGTTTTTCCTGAGCAAAGGAAATATTTAACTTAGTAGCTTTCAAGAAATATGGACCATGACCCTGAATAGCCATTCCTTCCATTATTAGAACTACAAGATCCCATAGTTATTGGCCTCTCACTTTGTGGCCCTATATCTCCAATATTCACAGCAGGCTTCTCTAAAATAATAAAACAAAATATTATGCAGTGCTAGCGACGTTCAGATTTTATATAGATATAGTGTCAAAATAACTCCATTCAGTACATATAGGTAGTAGATTAAACACAATAAAATGTAGTGTTGTTTTTTTTATAATACTAATAACTCAGTAAAAAAATATTAATTATTATATAGACTAAATAAAATACATTGATTTATAGCCTGTCAAATAGTGACACTGTGACAAAATATGTTTATGTCCAGTTGGTAAATGTATATGGGGAAGACAGAAGAGTGATATAATTATTCTGATATCCTGTATATATCTACCAGCAGGATATGCTCGTGTGACTTATCATTCCCACTGAGAAACAATCACTTGAATAGGGGAATTTTTACTTACAAAACCGACTTTCAAGCTCAATTAGCTAACACTTTCACTCAAAAATGATTTTGTCATATTTATTTATGTGTGTACAATTTGTTTACGAAAAATCTTGGACCTTTGCTGTGTCGCTTTAATTCATTCTCTGTACCTTTCAATGATTGTTCCAAATTAAATGACAAAACATATATTTGTGTCAACCTGCACTTTTTGTGTAAGAATGACAATAGTTATATAGCCACACTCTCACAGCTTACACCTGGGACAGTAATAACGTCCCTCTAAAAATGTTTTACTTTTCTACACACAGAGGAGGGTTTGGAGATTGTGTGGATGAGGATGGATGGTATTGTTAGAAGGTTCAATATGGAGGGGACAGCAGCTAGACAGCTAGGTATTTGGCCAGTAAAGGTCAGATGATGATGATATTATCTGACTGTATAAGGTGTATGTGTATTTAGGTAATATTATATGTGACTGTATTCATATAGTAGGTGTGTAGATATTCATGTGTACAAGTATACATGTTTATATATATACTGGTTTGTGTGTACATATATGAATATTTATGTGTTGTTGTCTATTCAGAAATAATTGTTAATATGATATTATAGTTTAGTCATTCTGAAGTTTCAGAGGACACCCATGATGAGGATGACCTGGGATATCGGGATATGACAGACCAGAGACATCATTCACAGTGTATGTCTCTAGGTAAAACCCAAGAACTTTTTCATTCAAATATTTATTTTTTGGTCATTTTAATAACTACACAAGTTGGTACTAAACTACAATGCAGTGGTGCAATGCACCCGGGCCATCCTCTGAGTGCTGTGTAACTTTTTCTAACTTTTTATTTTTTGGGAGTTCATTTTTTTCTGTACTGTAGGGGCCCCCTGTGGCCCTCACCTCAGCCTATTCCTCCACTGCCCCCCTGTGCCCACCCTGGGTCCCCTGTCTTAAATAGGTGTGTGCCTGTTTAATTAAGTGCTTTTCTACTAGCATTTTCTTGCTCCAAGAGGCAGTGTGGAACAGTTTAGCATGCTTCATATATAGTATGTATCAGGGAAGAGGTGAGAGAGCAAGGGATGGACAACAGCAACGTACATAGGGAATTGGTTTAGTGAGGGAGGAAGAAAGGAGATAGGGATGGATGCAAAGTGATGTGGGTACTGAGAGGGGTAGGGTGCTGTGTGGGTATGGAGGCTGAGAGGAGATGGCTGCTGACAAGGACTGGTTGGCGATGTATACTAAGAGGTGTGAGTGCTGTGTGGGGGTGATGTTTTTTATATAAACTAGCAACTTGACCACCAAAAATAACTGCAAAAAGATTTGAATGCTGGCATTGCTGCTTGCCACCCAATTGAGTACCTTTGGCACTCACCGAGAGCCTCTCCCTCTGTCTACTTCCTCCCTTGTCTATCATTTCCCCTTTTCTCCCTCCCTCGTGTTTCCTTTCCCCTCCTCACCCTCACTTGTGTCTCCTTTCCCCCTCCTCTTCCTGCCTTGTGTCTTCTTTCCCCCTAATATGCCTCCCTTGTGTCTCCTTCCACCCTCCTCTCCCTCCCTGTGTCTCCTTTCCACCTGCTCTCCCTCCCTTGTGTCTCCTTTCCCCCTCCCCTCCCTCCCTTGTGTCTCCTTTCCCCCTCCCACCCTTGTGTCTCATTTCCCCACCTCTCTCTCTCCCTATTGTCTCCTTTACCCATCCTCTCCCTCCATTATGTCTCCTTTCCACCTCCTCTCCCTCCCTTGTGTCTCCTTTCCCCCCTCCTCTCCCCCCTTTTGTCTCCTTTCCCCCTCCCTCCCTTGTGTGTCATTTCCCCCTCCTCTCCCTCCCTTGTGTCTCCTTTCCCCCTACCTTGTGTTCCACCCCCCACCTTTCCCTCCCTTGTGTCAACTTTCCCCCCTCCTCTCACTCCCTTGTGTCTCCTTTCCCTCTCCCACCCTTGTGTCTCATTTCCACCTCCTCTCCCTCCCTTGTGTCTCCTTTCCCCCTCATCTCCCTCCCTTGTCTCTCCTTTCCCCCACCCTCCCTTGTGTGTAATTTCCCCCTCCTCTCCCTCCCTTGTGTCTCCTTTCCCCCTCCCTTGTGAACCATCCGCCCATCCTCTTCCTCACTTGTGTCTAATTTCCCCCCTCATATCCCTCCCTTGTGTCTCATTTTTCCTCTCTGCCTTGTGTCTTCTTTCCCCCTCCTCTCCCTTCCTTGTGTCTCATTGCCCCCTCCTCTCCATCCCTTTTGTCTCCTTTCCCCCTCCTCTCCCTCCCTTGTGTCTCCTTTCCCCCTCCCTTGTGAACCATCCGCCCCTCCTCTTCCTCACTTGTGTCTAATTTCCCCCTCATATCCCTCCCTTGTGTCTCATTTTTCCTCTCTGCCTTGTGTCTTCTTTCCCCCTCCTCTCCCTCCCTTGTGTCTCATTGCCCACTCCTCTCCATCCCTTTTGTCTCCTTTCACCTTCCTCTCCCTCCCTTGTGTGTCATTTCTCTCTCCTCTCCCTCCCTTGTGTCACCTTTCCCCCTCCCTCACCTGTGCTTCATTCCCCCCTCCTCTCCCTAACTTGTGTCTCATTTCCCCCCTCCTCTCCCTCCCTTGTGTCTCATTTACCCTCCTCTCCCTCCCTTGTGTGTCATTCACCCCTCATCTCCCTCCCTTGTGTCTCCTTTCCACCTCCTCTCACTCCCTTGTGTCTCCTTTCCCCATCCTCTCCCTCCCTTGTGTCTCCTTTCCCACCTCCTCTCCCTCCCTTGTGTTTCCTTCCCCCTCCCACAATTGTGTCTCATTTCCCCCTCCTCTCTCTCTCTCTCTTTATTGTCTCCTTCCCCTAACTCTCCCTCCCTTGTTTCCCGTTTCCCCCTCCTCTCCCTCCCTTGTGTCTCCTTTCCCCTTCCTCTCCCTCCCTTGTGTCTCCTTTAACCCTCCATTGTGTCCCATCCCCATCTACCCATCCCCCTCCTCTCCCTCCTTTGTGTCTCCTTTCCCCCCTCCTCTCCCTCCCGTGTGTCTCCTTTATCCTTCCCACCCTTGTGTCTCATTTCTTCCTCCTCTCTCTCTCCCTATTGTCTCCTTCCCCCCTCCTCTCCCTCCCTAGTGTCTCCTTTCCACCTCCTTTCCCTCTCTTGTGTCTCCTTTCCCCACTCCTCTCTCCCTTGTGTCTCCCCCCCCCTTGTGTGTCATTTCCCCTCTTCTCTCCCTCCCTTGTGTCTCATTTCCCCCCTCATCTCCCTCCCTTGTGTCTCATTTTCCCTCTCTTCCTGCCTTGTGTCTTCTTTCCCCCTCCTCTCCCTCGATTTTGTCTCATTTCCCCCTCATATCCCTCCTTTCCATCTCCTTTCGCCTTCCTCTCCCTCCCTTGTGTCTCCTTTCCTCCTCCTCTCTCTCTCCCTATTGTCTCCTTCCCCCTCCTCTCCCTCCCTCGTATCTCCTTTCCACCTCATCTCCCTCCCTTGTGTCTCCTCCCCCCTCCTCTCCCTCTATGTTGTCTCCTTTCTCCCTTCCACAATTGTGTCTCATTTCCCACCTCATCTCCCTCCCTTTTGTCTCCTTTCCGCTTCCTCTCCCTCCCTTGTGTGTCATTTCTCCCTCCTCTCCCTCCCTTGTGTCTCCTTTCCCCCTCCCTCCCTTGTGTCCCATCCCCCTCCTCTCCCTCCCTTGTGTCTCATTTCCCACCTCCTCTCCCTCCCTTGTGTATCATTTTCCCTCTCCTCTCCTTACCTTGTTTGTCTTTTCCCACTCCTCCCTCCTCTCCTTCCCTTGTGTCTCATTTCCCCCCTCCTCTCCCTCCCTTGTGTCTGTTCCCCCTCTCCCTCCCTTGTCTTTCCCCCCCTTTAATCCCTCTGTGTCTTTGCCCTGCTCTACCTCCCCTGTGTCTTTTCCCACTGTCCGTCCCCTGTGTCTCTTCCCCCCCCTCTCCCTTCCCTGTGTCTCTTCCCCTCCTTCACCCTTGTGTCTCTTTCTCTCCCCCTCCCTTTTCCCTTATCATCCTCCTACTCTTCCCTCCTCATTCCTTGCCCACTTATCATCATCGTCCTCCTTCATCCTCCCCCACCTTCCTCATCCCTTTCCCCTCAACATTACCCCTCATTGCAGGGCTTGCAATGCGCGCTGGGGGTGCTCATCACAAATCTCTCAGGGCTCGCATAACACCCAGTGTCTCCTTCCCCCATGCTCCTCTTCCCTCCTCATCATTTTCCCCCTCTCCAATTACCTCCCCTGCCCCTCTCCCCTCACTTACCTTGATCCGGTGAGCTCCTGCTGTTGACTGCTCTCCATCGCATCTTCTGGCTGTCCGCCCGGCATATGCTAATGACGTAACTTTACATGCACATTATTAGCATATGCCGGGCGGACACAGGCGGAAGACAGGATGGAGAGCAGAGAACAGCAGTAGCTCACCGGATCAAGGTAAGTGATGGGAGAAGGGATGAGGACGGAGGATGAGGGAAGGAGACTTTGGGGGTTATGTGAGCCCTGGGGGCCACGCGATGTGCGCCTCCTGCGCTCACTGCGAGCCCTGCAATGAGCGCCTTTGAAGCTCACTGGAGCCCCCATCTACTGGTAGGAACCAGGTACTTTGGGGGTGATGCGAGGCCCGCAGGAACCAGGTAGTCCCGTGGGTTGCTCGTAGTTGTGGCTCTATGGGTTGCATATGACTCGCCTTGCTTCGCGAGGCTCGCAGTTCCGGCCCTTTGGGCTGCAAGCGTGAAGACAACTCGCAGTTTGACAAATATAATAGGTGATATTGGAAAAAGGTCTTGTGGGATGAAGCACCAGTGGTAAGGGTCTTGGAAAAGGGTCTTCGGGAGGAGAGTAGTTATGGGATAGGATCTAGGGGAGCACCACCTCCTCTCCCTCCCTTGTGTCTCCTTTCCCCCCTCCTCTCCCTCAATTGTGTCTCCTTTTCCCCTCCCGCCCTTGTGTGTCATTTCCCCCTCCTCTCCCTCCCTTGTGTCTCCTTTCCCCCTCCCTTGTGAACCATCCGCCCCTCCTCTTCCTCCCTTGTGTCTCATTTCCCCACTCATCTCCCTGCCTTGTGTCTCATTTTTCCTCTCTTCCTGACTTGTGTATTTTCCCCCCCTCCTCTCCCTCCCTTGTGTATCATTTCCCCCTCCTCTCCCTCCCTTTTGTCTCTTTTCACCTTCCTTTCCCTCCCTTGTGTGTCATTTCTACCTCCTCTCCCTCCCTTGTGTCTCCTTTCCCCCTCCCTCCCTTGTGCCCCATGCCCCTTCCTCTCCCTCCCTTGTTTCTCATTTCCACCCTCCTCTCACTCCCTTGTGTCTCATTTACCCTCCTCTCCTTCCCTTGTGTGTCATTCCCCCCTTATCTCCCACCCTTGTGTCTCCTTTGCCCCCTCCTCTCCCTTCCTTGTGTCTCCTTTCCCCCTCCCTCCCTTGTGTGTCATTTCCCCCTCCTCTTCCTCCCTTGTGTCTCATTTCCCACCTTCATCTCCCTCCCTTGTGTCTCATTTTTCCTCTCTTCCTGCCTTGTGTCTTCTTTCCCCCTCCACTCCCTCTCTAGTGTCTCATTTCCCCCTCCTCTCCCTCCCTTGTGTCTCTTTTACCCTCCTCTCCCTCCCTTGTGTGTCACCCCCCCTCATCTCCCTCCCTTGTGTCTCCTTTCCAACTCCTCTCCATCCCTTGTGTCTCCTTTCCCCCTCCTCTCCCTCCCTTGTGTCTCATTTCCCCCTCCTCTGCCTCCCTTGTGTCTCATTTCCCCCTCCCACCCATGTGTCTCATTTCCCCCTCCTCTCTCTCTCTCCGTATTTTCTCCTTTCCCCTTCCTCTATCTCCCTTGGTCTCCTTTCCACATCCTCTCCCTCCCTTGTGTCTACTTTCCACCCTCCACTCCTCCCTTGTGTCTCCTTCCCCCCTCCATTGTGTCCCATCCCCCCATCCTCTCCCTCCCTTGTATCTCCTTCCCCCCTACCACCCTTGTGTCTCATTTTCCCCTCCTCTCTCTCTCCCTATTGTCTCCTCCCCCCTTCTCTCTCCCTTGTGTCTCCTTTCCCCCCTCCTCTCCCTCCCTTGTGTCTCCTTTCCCCCTCCATCCCTTGAGTGTCATTTCCCCCTCCTCTCCCTCCCTTTTGTCTCCTTTCCCTCTCTCTTGTGTCCCATCCCCCCTGCTCACCCTCCCTTGTGTTTCATTTCCCCCTCATCTCCCTCCCTTGTGTCTCTTTTTTCCTCTCTTCCTGCCTTGTGTCTTCTTTCCCCCTCCTCTCTCTCCCTTGTTACTCATTTACCCCTCCTCTCCCTCCATTTTGTCTCCTTTCACCTTCCTCTCCCTCCCTTGTGTGTCATTTCTCCCTCCTCTCCCTCCCTTGTGTCTCCTTTCCCCTCTCTCCCTTGTGCCCCATTTCCCCCTCCTCTCTCTCTCCCTATTGTCTCCTCCCCCCTCCTCTCCCTCCCTTGCGTCTCCTTTCCACTTCCTCTTCCTCCCTTGTGTTTCATTTCCCCCTCATCTCCCTCCCTTGTGTCTCTTTTTTCCTCTCTTCCTGCCTTGTGTCTTCTTTCCCCCTCCTCTCTCTCCCTTGTTACTCATTTACCCCACCTCTCCCTCCATTTTGTCTCCTTTCACCTTCCTCTCCCTCCCTTGTGTGTCATTTCTCCCTCCTCTCCCTCCCTTGTGTCTCCTTTTCCCTCTCTCCCTTGTGCCCCATTTCCCCCTCCTCTCTCTCTCCCTATTGTCTCCTCCCCCCTCCTCTCCCTCCCTTGCGTCTCCTTTCCACTTCCTCTTCCTCCTACCTTGTGTCTCATTTCACCCTTCCTCTCCCTGCCTTGTGTCTACTTTCCCCCCTCCTCTCCCTCCCTTGTGTCTCCTTTCCCTCTCCCACCCTTGTGTCTCATTTCCACCTCCTCTCCCTCCCTTGTGTCTCCTTTCCCCCTCATCTCCCTCCCTTGTGTCTCCTTTCCCCCTCCCTCCCTTGTGCGTAATTTCCCCCTCCTCTCCCTCCCTTGTGTCTCCTTTCCCCCTCCATTGTGAACCATCCGCCCCTCCTCTTCCTCACTTGTGTCTAATTTCCCCCCTCATATCCCTCCCTTGTGTCTCATTTTTCCTCTCTGCCTTGTGTCTTCTTTCCCCCTCCTGTCCCTTCCTTGTGTCTCATTGCCCCCTCCTCTCCATCCCTTTTGTCTCCTTTCACCCTCCTCTCCCTCCCTTGTGTCTCCTTTCCCTATCCCTTGTGAACCATCTGCCCCTCCTCTTCCTCACTTGTGTCTAATTTTCCCACTCATATCCCTCCCTTGTGTCTCATTTTTCCTCTCTGCCTTGTGTCTTCTTTCCCCCTCCTCTCCCTCCCTTGTGTCTCATTGCCCCCTCCTCTCCATCCCTTTTGTCTCCTTTTACCTTCCTCTCCCTCCCTTGTGTGTCATTTCTCTCTCCTCTCCCTCCCTTGTGTTACCTTTCCCACTCCCTCCCCTGTGCTTCATTCCCCCCTCCTCTCCCTAACTTGTGTCTCATTTCCCCCTCCTCTCCCTCCTTTGTGTCTCATTTACCCTCCTCTCCCTCCCTTGTGTGTCATTCCACCCTCATCTCCCTCCCTTGTGTCTCCTTTCCACCTCCTCTCACTCCCTTGTGTCTCCTTTTCCCATCCTCTCCCTCCCTTGTGTCTCCTTTCCCACCTCCTCTCCCTCCCTTGTGTTTCCTTCCCCCTCCCACAATTGTGTCTCATTTCCCCCTCCTCTCTCTCTCTCTCTCTTTATTGTCTCCTTCCCCTAACTCTCCCTCCCTTGTTTCCCCTTTCCCCCTCCTCTCCCTCGTGTCTCCTTTCCCCCTCCTCTCCCTCCCTTGTGTCTCCTTTCCACCTCCCTCCCTTGTGTGTCATTTCCCCTTCCTCTCCCTCCCTTGTGTCTCCTTTAATCCTCCATTGTGTCCCATCCCCATCTACCCATCCCCCCTCCTCTCCCTCCTTTGTGTCTCCTTTCTCCCCTCCTCTCCCTCCCTTGTGTCTCCTTTATCCTTCCCACCCTTGTGTCTCATTTCTTCCTCCTCTCTCTCCCTATTGTCTCCTTCCCCCCTCCTCTCCCTCCCTTGTGTCTCCTTTCCACCTCCTTTCCCTCTCTTGTGTCTCCTTTCCCCCCTCCTCTCTCTCCCTTGTGTCTCCCCCCCTTGTGTGTCATTCCCCCCTCATCTCCCTCCCTTGTGTCTCATTTTCCCTCTCTTCCTGCCTTGTGTCTTCTTTCCCCCTCCTCTCCCTCGCTTTTGTCTCATTTCCCCCTCATGTCCCTCCCTTTCGTCTCCTTTCGCCTTCCTCTACCTCCCTTGTGTTTCCTTTGCCCCTCCATCCCTTGTGCCCCATTCCCCCCCTCTCCCTCCCTTGTGTCTCATTTTTCCTCTCTGCCTTGTGTCTTCTTTCCCCCTCCTCTCCCTCCCTTGTGTCTCATTGCCCCCTCCTCTCCATCCCTTTTGTCTCCTTTTACCTTCCTCTCCCTCCCTTGTGTGTCATTTCTCTCTCCTCTCCCTCCCTTGTGTCACCTTTCCGACTCCCTCCCCTGTGCTTCATTCCCAACTCCTCTCCCTAACTTGTGTCTCATTTCCCCCCTCCTCTCCCTCCATTGTGTCTCATTTACCCTCCTCTCCCTCCCTTGTGTGTCATTCCCCCCTCATCTCCCTCCCTTTTGTCTCCTTTCCACCTCCTCTCCCTCCCTTGTGTCTCCTTTCCCCCTCCGACCATTGTGTCTCATTTCCCCCTTCTTCTTCCTCCCTTTTGTCTCCTTTCCACTTCCTCTCACTCCCTTGTGTGTCATTTTCCCGTTCTCTCCCTCCCTTGTGTCTCCTTTCACACTCCCTCACTTGTGTCACATTCCCCCCTCCTCTCCCTCCCTTGTGTCTCATTTTCCCCCTCATCTTCCTCCCTTGTGCCTCATTTTCCCTCTCTTCCTGCCTTGTATCTTCTTTCCCCCTCTTCTCCCTCCCTTGTGTCTCATTTCCCCCTCCTCTCCCTACCTTTTGTCTCCTTTCACCTTTGTCTCCCTCCCTTGTGTGTCTTTCCTCCCTCCTCTCCCTCCCTTGTGTCTCCTTTCCCCCGCCTTCCCTTGTGCCCCATTCCTCCTCCTCTCCCTCCCTTGTGTCTCCTTTACCCTCCTCTCCCTCCCTTGTGTGTCATTCCCCCCGCATATCCCTCCCTTGTGTCTCATTTCCACCTCCTCTCCCTCCCTTGTGTCTCCTTTCCCCCTCCGACCATTGTGTCTCATTTCACCCCTTCTTCTTCCTCCCTTTTGTCTCCTTTCCACTTCCTCTCACTCCCTTGTGTGTCGTTTTCCCCTCCCTCTTGTGTTTCACATTCCCCCCTCCTCTCCCTCCCTTGTGTCCCATTTTCCTCCTCCTCTCCCTCTCTTGTGTCTCATGTTCCCTCTCCTCTCCCTCCCTTGTGTGTCATTCCCCCCTCCTCTCCCTCCCTTGTGTCTCCTTTCCCTCTCCCTTGTGTCCCATTCCCCCTCCTCACTCTCCCTTGTGTTTCATTTCCCCCCTCATCTCCCTCAATTGTGTCTCTTTTTCCTCTCTTCCTGCCTTGTGTCTTCTTTCCCCCTCCTCTCTCTCCCTTGTTACTCATTTACCCCACCTCTCCCTCCATTTTGTCTCCTTTCACCTTCCTCTCCCTCCCTTGTGTGTCATTTCTCCCTCCTCTCCCTCCCTTGTGTCTAATTTCCCCTATTTCCCTTGTGCCCCATTTCCCCCTCCTCTCTCTCTCCCTATTGTCTCCTCCCCCCCTCCTCTCCCTCCCTTGTGTCTCCTTTCCACTTCCTCTTCCTCCCTTGTGTCTCATTTCCCCCTTCCTCTCCCTGCCTTGTGTCTCATTTCCCCCCTCCTCTCCCTCCCTTGTGTCTCATTTTCCCTCTCTTCCTGACTTTTGTCTTCTTTCCCCCTCTTCTCCCTCCCTTGTGTCTCATTTCCAACTCCTCTCCCTCCCTTTTGTCTCCTTTCACCTTCCTCTCCCTCCCTTGTGTGTCTTTTCTCCCTCCTCTCCCTCCCTTGTGTCTCCTTTCCCCCACCTTCCCTTGTGCCCAATTCCCCCTCCTCTCCCTCCCTAGTGTCTCCTTTACCCTCCTCTCCCACCCTTGTGTGTGTCATTCCCCCCTCATCTCCCTCCCTTTTGTCTCCTTTCCACCTCCTCTCCCTCCCTTGTGTCTCCTTTCCCCCTCCGACCATTGTGTCTCATTTCCCCCTTCTTCTTCCTCCCTTTTGTCTCCTTTCCACTTACATTCACTCCCTTGTGTGTCATTTCCCTGTCCTCTCCCTCCCTCGTGTCTCCTTTCCCCCTCCCTCACTTGTGTCACATTCCCCCCTCCTCTCCCTCCCTTGTGTCTCATTTTCCTTCTCCTCTCCCTCCCTTGTGTCTAATGTTCCCTCTCCTCTCCCTCCCTTGTGTGTCATTTTACCCTCCTCTCCCTCCCTTGTGTCTCCTTTCCCCCTCCCTTATGTCCCATCCCCCCTCCTCTCCCTCCCTTGTGTCTCATTTTCCCCCTCATCTCCCTCCCTTGTGCCTCATTTTCCCTCTCTTCCTGCCTTGTATCTTCTTTCCCCCTCTTCTCCCTCCCTTGTGTCTCATTTCCCCCTCCTCTCCCTCCCTTTTGTCTCCTTTCACCTTCCTCTCCCTCCCTTGTGTGTCTTTTCTCCCTCCTCTCCCTCCCTTGTGTCTCCTTTCCCCTACCTTCCCTTGTGCCCCATTCCTCCTCCTCTACCTCCCTTGTGTCTCCTTTACCCTCCTCTCCCTCCCTTGTGTGTCATTCCCCCATCATATCCCTCCCTTGTGTCTCCTTTCCACCTCCTCTCCCTCCCTTGTGTCTCCTTTCCCCCTCCGACCATTGTGTCTCATTTCCCCCTTCTTCTTCCTCCCTTTTGTCTCCTTTCCACTTCCTCTCACTCCCTTGTGTGTCATTTCCCCCCTCTCCCTCCCTTGTTTCTCCTTTCCCTCTCCCTCTTGTGTTTCACATTCCCCCCTCCTCTCCCTCCCTTGTGTCTCATTTTCCTCCTCCTCTCCCTCCCTTGTGTCTCATGTTCCCTCTCCTCTCCCTCCCTTATGTGTCATTTCCCCCTCGTCTCCCTCCCTTGTGTCTCCTTTCCCCCTCCCTTGTGTCCCATCCCCCTCCTCTCCTTCCCTTGTGTCTCATTTTCCCCCTCATCTCCCTCCCTTGTGCCTCATTTTCCCTCTCTTCCTGCCTTGTGTCTTCTTTCCCCCTCTTCTCCCTCCCTTGTGTATCATTTCCCCCTCCTCTCCCTCCCTTTTGTCTCCTTTCACCTTCCTCTCCCTCCCTTGTGTGTCATTTCTCCCTCCTCTCCCTACCTTGTGTCTCCTTTCCCCCTCCCTCCCTTGTGCCCCATGCCCCCTCCTCTCCCTCCCTTGTGTATCATTTCCCCCTCCTCTCCCTCAGTTTTGTCTCCTTTCACCTTCCTCTCCCTCCCTTGTGTGTCATTTCTCCCTCCTCTCCCTCCCTTGTTTCTCCTTTCCCCCTCCCTCCCTTGTGCCCCATGCCCCCTCCTCTTCCTCCCTTGTGTCTCATTTCCCACCTCATATCCCTCCCTTGTGTCTTCCTTACCCTCCTCTCCCTCCCTTGTGTGTCATTCCCCCCTCATCTCCCTCCCTTGTGTCTCCTTTTCACCTCCTCTCCCTCCCTTGAGTCTCCTTCCCCACTCTTCTCCCTCCCTTTTGTCTCCTTCCCCCCTCCCACCCTTGTGTCTCATTTCCCCCCTTCTTCCTCCCTTTTGTCTCCTTTCCACTTCCTCTCACTCCCTTTTGTGTGTAATTTCCCCCTCCTCTTCCTCCCTTGTGTCTCCTTTCCCCCTCCCTCACTTGTGTCCCATTCCCCCCTCCTCTCCCTCCCTTGTGTCTCATTTCCCTCCTCCTCTCCCTCCCTTGTGTCTCCTTTTCCCTCTCCTCTTCCTCCCATGTGTGTCATTTCCCAACCCTCCCTCCTCTCCTTACCTTGCATCTCATTTCCCCCCTCCTCTCCCTCCCTTGTGTCTGTTCCCCCCTCTCCCTCCCCTGTCTTTTCCCCCCTTTACTCCCTCTGTGTCTTTGCCCTGCTCTACCTCCCCTAAGTCTCTTCCCCCCTGTCTCTCTTCCCCCCTCTCCCTTCCCTGTGTCTTTTCCCCTCCTTCACCCTTGTGTCTCTTTCCCTCCCCCTCCCTTTTCCCTTATCATCCTCCTACTCCTCCCTCCTCATTCCTTTCCCACTTATCATCCTCCTCCTCCCTCATCCTCCTCCTCCTTCCTCATCCCTTTCCCCTCAACATTACCCCTCATTGCAGGGCTCGCAATGTGCTCTGGGGGCGGTCATCACAAATCTCTCAGTGCTCGCATAACACCCAGTGTCTTCTTCCCCCATCCTCCTCTTCCCTCCTCATCATTTTCCTCCTCTCCAATTACCCCCCCCCCCCGCCCCTCTCCCCTCACTTACCTTGATCCGGTGAGCTCCTGCTGTTGTCTGCTCTCCATCGCGTCTTCCGGCTGTCCGCTCGGCATATGCTAATGACGTGACTTTACATGCACATTATTAGCATATGCTGGGCGGACACAGGCCCAAGACAGGATGAAGAGCAGAGAACAGCAGGAGCTCACCGGATCAAAGTAAGTGATGTGAGAAGGGATGAGGACGGAGGATGAGGGGAAGGAGACTCTGGGGGTTATGTGAGCCCTGGGGGCCACGCGATGAGCGCCTCCGGAGCTCATTGTAGCCCCCATCTTCTGGTAGTAACCAGGTACTTTGGGGGTGATGCGAGTCCCGCAGTAACCAGGTAGTCCCGTTGGTTGCTCATAGTTGCGGCCCTATGGGCTACTTACGGCTTGCCTTGCTTCGCGAGGCTCGCAGTTCCGGCCCTTTGGGCTGCAAGCGTGACGGCAACTCGCAGTTTGACAAATATAATAGGTGATATTGGAAAAAGGTCTTGTGGGATGAAGCAGCAATGGGTAAGGGTCTTGGAAAGGGGTCTTTGGGAGTAGAGTAGTTATTAGATGGGATCTAGGGGATCAGCACTGAGTGATTTGGCTCCTGTGCGGCCCAGCTCCAACATTTATTACAACCCCCCAGAGGGGGACCTTTCGTTCTCTAGCCCTGTCACTGCTAGGATGCTCTATATTCTAACCTGTAATAATGAAAATAGTAAAATATATGAACATCAAACACTTGAAAGTGATGTGGAGAGAAACGTGAGAAAAATGTTCAATGCAGTTACAAAAAATAACCCAAATATGGAGCCAAAAAAAGTTAATTATGACCATTTGGAACCTTAAATTGTCATTATTGAGGTCCTACAGCAGAATGACACTGCCGATAATGTACTAGATGATAAGTAACAATTCTGCTTTAACATTTTGCTATAAAGACAATCTTACTTTTTTTTTTTTTTACTTTTTTTTTTCTCGTTTTTCTTTAACAAACATCAAAAACATAACAAAACAAAACAATCATACATTCCAGAGGTATCAGTAATTCAACAGTTTAGCAATTGAATATGTATAAATACACTGTTAAAATCTCCTCCCTCCCATCTCTTAGAATACCAATTTTTATATAATATATTGTACTCCTGATGGGAAGGCAGTTCCCTAATAGCAAGTTCACTTAACTTGATACCTCCACCAAGCATACAAAGGAACCGGCACTACTCTCAATATAGTTAATATAATTAATAGTTTAGCACAGAAATCATGTGCTTCTGGGGAGACTCGGGTGAAGAAGGAAAATAGAAAACAAAAAAACAAAATCTCTTTCCTCCTCCCTTCCCCTCCCCCTCCCTCCCCCCACTCCAATAGGAGCAGAGAAGAGAAAAGAAAAGGAAGGGAGAAAGAGAGACGGAGAAAAGCAAAGGGAAAGAGAAAATCTGATTTAACAGCAAAGGCATATAACACCAATGGTAACCAATTATCAAACATCATTTCTCATATATTAACCTTTCTATTACAATAACTATCCCAAACAGACCATCTGTCTAGTCCTTTTCTTCCAGTTCGCTTGACTAAGCTCTCTCCTTGGACTTCAAACTTTCTATTTCTTATAACACAATTTATAATTTCTTGAAGAGATGGGGAGGACTCTGATTTCCAATATTTCACAATATACATTTTAATAACCAAAAGAATATGAGAGACCAGGAGGTAGACTTTTGGAAAAGTCTCCCTTATGTTTATATGTAATAGGAGCAGCTCTGGAACAAAAGGAACTTCTACCTCACATATATCCTCAATCAGATATGTACAAGCTCTCCAAAAAGGCTTTATTTTTGTACAGTTCCACCAAGCATGGAGTGAATCACTGTTTATACCACAGCCCTTCCAACATGTATTCCCTTTGTTCTGTGCAAATTTATTAATCGCATCTGGTGTCCAATACCATCTATTGATCAACTTGAAATATAATTCAATATAGTTACTAGAGCAGGAAGAGATTTTTACGATTTTTAGAGCCTTCTCCCATTTATCTCCGTCCATTAATATATGTAGATCTTTCTGCCACTCTAACATACCTTTCGTTGGATTTACTTTATCCTGTGGCGTTAGAATCTTATGACATCTTGAAATTCTATGCGGTAACGCCTTCTGATATAGCATACTTTCAAAGTCAGTAATCGAATAGCTAATCTTTTTACCATATCCCTTTGCTTTCACCAAGGATTGTAAGGATCTAAATGCCAACCATTGGTTGTTCTTAAGTTTATATTTTTGTTTCAAGTTAGACCAGGATAGTTGGACACCAGATGCGTAGAGATCATCTATAAGGGATATTCCCTGCAATTTCCATCCACCTATTAAGTCAACATTGAACGGTGATAAGAGACACTCTATAGGGGCAACTAACGAAGGATATCTCGAAAGGTTCAATTTATCTCTATTTGTCACCCAGAATTTTAACAATGTTCTTACTCCTCTGGGTAGCCGTTCACTCTTGACATCATTTAACCCATCAATCCACAGCAATGTATTAGGAGTGTCTATTTTTAATATATCGTATTCTAAGGACTTCCAACCTGGATTAATGGCGGGAGTACTCCATATCATAATTTGAGAGAGGGCAATAGCATTATATAAATCTCTTATAGAGGGTGATGCCAATCCACCCTTAAGCATGGGTCTTTTGGTAATTGAAAGAGGGATTCTAGTTCTTTTACCACCCAAAATAAATGCATCTATACCTCTTTGCAGTTTAACAATCCAATATTTTGGCGGAACTTCCGGAATTGTTCTAAGGATATAAGTTATTTTAGGGATCAATATCATCTTACTAATTGCGATTCTAGCTGACCATTAAAATTTTACATCTTTCCACTCTAAGAGGATTTTCTGAATGTGTTTCCATGTCTTTTCTAGATTAGATTTCAAAATCTTATTAACCTTGAATGATAGGTCTATACCCAGATGACTTATTTTATTAGAGTTCCATTTAAAATTAAATGAGCTTTTTAAACTTGTAATTTCTTCAAAGGAGAGATCCCTCCATATAATATCTGATTTCTCATGGTTGACCTTATAATAAGAGAGTCTTCCAAATTCTTTAAAGATGATATCAAGAGCTCCCAAAGATTGGATAGGGTTCTTCAAAATAACTATCAGATCATCTGCATATATAGCAATTTTATACTCTTTAAGACCGACTTTTACTCCCTCAATATCCTTTGCTTTCCTTATTTTCAATAGAAGAGGCTCCACATAAAGATTAAATAATATGGGAGACAAGGGACAGCCCTGCCTAGTTCCATTTTTTATGGGAAAAAAAGATGTTTCATAATTAGGCCCACTAATCTTAGCTGTAGGGTTAATATAAAGAGCCATAATTGCTTTAGAAGCAAATACCTCAAGTCCATAACATTCCAAGGCAATTTTAAGGAAGTCTCAGCTGACTCTGTCGAAGGCTTTCTCTGCATCTATCGACAGAGCCAAACTGGGGCCCCCATCACTCCTCCCTATAGAGAGAATATCTATCAATGTTCTTATATTATCCCCTCCTTGTCGGGACTTAACAAATCCTGTCTGCTCTGAATTAATCAACTGCAGAATTAAAGGGATCAAACGATTAGTTAACACCTTAGAATATATTTTTAAATCATAATTGATAAGAGAGATAGGTCTATAACTCTTCCTATCTTCCGGGTCTTTTCCTTCTTTTAGTATATTTATAATTTTTGCTTCAGTTAACTCCTCTCTAATAATGCTGCTGTTCTTAATCTCATTAAACATACTGGCCAATAAAAAGGCTAGCTGGTCTTTAAACGTTGTATAGAATAGTTTATCTAGGCCATCAATCAATAAAGACAATCTTACTGAACATGAGCACAAAACGGAGATCCTCTCAGAGACATTGATCACAATCACTGGTACAAGGTGTGAAATTGGCAGCCGCCATGAGACCACTGACTAATATTCTAGTCGAGACCCTGGGACCAATTGACAAACCTATAGACTGCACAATTGCTGAAAACAACTTTATTACTATAAATGTCTGTTTGAATATGAAAAACAGAAATGGAGACACAAACTATGTGCACTTTTTATTGCAGGAATGTGCAAAATATAAAAGAGACGTGTGTGAAGATTACATTTTAAGAAATTCATTTTAATAACAAAGTATTTTGTAAAGCATTGTGTCCAATAGAGAAAGGAAGCTGCCTATCTTTTATTATTATTATTATTATTATTATTATTATTATACTTTATTTGTAACGTGCCAACATATTCCGTAGCGCTATCTCCTGTGCAGAGCATTGAGTCCCGGTCACTGCAGCACTCCCCTCCGAGTTTGGTTTTCCAGCTGCAGAACATCTGGACTAACATAAGCCTGAAGATTGTGTAGCAGAGCATCGCGTCTCTATGTACATCTCCCATTCTGCAGACTGAATGGGACATTGTTCCTCTAGCCATAGAGGCGGCCATAGAAGGCCTGGCAGTAGGGTTTACCATCTTGCTCTCGGAACGTGCCCTTGTTTAGTTGACGGAGGCAGAAAGTGCAGCTCAGGTGATGTGGAGTAAAATTCCTGCCCATTGCAGTCACACAGCGGCCTGTGATTGGCTGCTCACACCCAGCACACAGGGAACCACGGACGGAGTGGTAATGGGTCTCACATAAGGGCAGACCATTGTTCTCGAAGAATCTTCCACTGAGGAATGGACTCTTGCAAACCTAGAAAAACAGGGAGCGGGTTATGTTAATGCATATTATAAGGAAGGTAATATAGAAGAGGGGAAGAGAGAAAGGTAGGTGGGGAATGAACAGCAATGGGGGCGATGATAGTGAACATAGAGGAGTAAGAGATATAGAGTTGCTGTTGGAGGAAGAGGAAAATTATGTGGGCAATGTAGTGAAAGAGGAGGTTATGTATATTAGGTATAGAGAGGAGTGAGGCCAGTTAATAGAGAGCTTTGTTTAAGTGAATGTACAAGAATGAAGTGATTAGGGCACGAGAGAAGAAGTTATAGAGATAAGTGAGGACAATAAATATATAAACAGTAATGAAGGGTTGGTGAAGTGAATGCACAGGAATGAAGTTGATCGGGTATGTAGAGTGGTGTCATGGTAAGTTCATATAGTGATGTGCAGGAATGAAGGTCCTGTATGTTATTTATGGAGACGTGTGAGACAATGTAATAGAGGATGAGCAAGATTAGAGGTTGGTGAGGTGGACGTACATGAAAGAAAGGAAATGGAAGTGAAAGCAAAGGAGTGAGTAAAACCAGGTGAAGGTGTTTGTGGGTGAAGGTAGAGAAGGAGTTGTGTGATGTAGAGAAATGTGAAAGAGTAAAAAGAAGGGAGAGAGAAAGAGTGAAAGTGGATATGCAAGAGAGGAGGATAGAGAAAAGAGAAAGAGGATATGGCTGGTCTGCGTGAAAGAGAGTGAAGGCGGGAACAAATGTAAAAAAAGGAGAGAGGAGGATAGAAAGAGAAGATTCAGAAGATGTCAATCCATTGAAAGCAGGTGGGGGGGTAAATGTTAATAGTGTATGTCTACATTGTTTCTGTGGGATCTTTGAATAATCAGGAGATGATGGATCCTCAGCTGAAAAATCCAACAGAAAAATGGAAGACTAAAGACTTAGATATGAGTTGGTGTTAGGTAGCCAGACATAGCCAAATACGCATCGACACTCGTGTGCACCTCGACACATGACTTTGTTACATTGCAAGGATTTTTTAAACTGCAAAAGATCCTGGTCCCAAAGAGCGTGGGTCATTACAATAGATGGATAACAATGGACACTATGAGTAGAGCAAATATGGAGAGAATAAATGAGAGAAAAAATGACATGAAGAGAAGCTGGATAAAAACAAGCAACAAAGAGGTTGGCGTAAACAAGAGGAAGGAAGGAGTGAGAAAAAAAGAAGAGAAAAGCAAAGTGAGAATAAAAATTAGGAATAAATGATGGGAGGAAAGGTTAAATAAAAATAACAGATAAAAGGTATTATACAAATGAGAGAAACCCGAGGCTGGCTAAGAGTTAGAGAGCAAGGATTGGATCAAAATGAAGAAGTGTAAGGATAGCAGGATGAATGTTGAAAAGGGAGAGAGTATGCTGGAGTTGTATACAGGATGCAAAGAAGTAGTGTCTGAGATGATATTCAGGAAGAAGACATAATAACTTAATGACTGGATTAGAATGTAAGATAAGTGATAACATGTATATGGAGAAGAAAAGGGTGGAAGAGATAATGTAGACGGGTGAGAGATAATTGCTAAGTGAGTGAAAGAGAGAGAGAGATTGTGGACTTTAGTTGTGGAAAAAGGGAAGGTGTTGGGAGTAAATGTAAAGAATAGAAAGAAGGATGGGTAGATTGCCTGTGAAAGAGGGGGGATATTAAGCAGGTAGAGTTGAGATGATGGACGCAGTGAGAGGGCTAAGGATGGAGTGGAAAGAGACGCGTGAAATTACAGGTTGATAATAGGGAAGATGAGAGAGTGAATATAAAAGATTTGAGGTTTTGTGCAGTGATTGAAAAGGGAAATGGCAGTGCATAAAGAGGAAGAAGAAAGAAATGTGACTGGATGTAGAGGAACAGGGGAATGGAGAGAAGGAAGAAAACACAGGATTGGATGTAGATGAAGAGGTGGACGCAAAGAAGGAGGAATAAAATGGGACTGGATGTAGACGAGGAAAAGGTAAAAGCTGAGGTAGAGAAAAGAAATGGGACTAGATGTATAGGAAGAGGTGAATGCAGAGTAAGAGGAAAGAGATGGGATTGGATGTAAAGGAGAAGAGTTGAATTCAGAAGAGGACAAAATAAATATGGCTGATGTAGAGGAAGAGGTGGATAAGGATGATGAGTAAATAAATGGGGTTATTGGTAAGGGACAGGTTAGGCTTAGTTATGGTTAGGTTGGTATGGGTACGTTAGGTGTATGGGTTGTTGAACATGAGGTCAGTAGTAGGTGGGTGAGGTCTAAGGTCAGTAAATAGAGAGGTCATTGGTAGGGGGCATTTTATCTTTCTTTAAATGAGACTAGTTTCGTAACTTGGGTCAGGCACAAAGGTCTAGAAAAAAATCACAGACCTAGATCCAGATTCCCGAGGACAGTTCTCACCATGATGACCCCACTATTGAGAGCTGTAATATTACGTGTGTGATGGTACATAAGCATGTTATGGAACTTTGTTTATTATTACATGTGTTATGGTACCTAGGCATGTTACTCACATGACACACAAAACATTGCGGGTGCCACAGGCTGCCAAGTGCTGAGATGTAACTTTCCTTTACAGGCGCAGAGCAAACCGAGCAGACGGCTCCAAACAGCGCATCAGCGCAATACTGCTCACCGTTCTTTTCATGGAAACCTACAAATAAAGAGACCACACGTCACAGCTGGCAGCACAAGTCAAGCATTAGGTAGATAAAATGGGTAGACTAGATATTCATTTTAGTATTACTTATCTGTCATCAAATCTTTGTTTCTATGATTAAGTCTTTTATAATGTCTTTGCTTTCTTATTTATTCATTAAAGTTTTGTGGTTCTGAAACATCAATGTTAAATATGTATTTTATTTTTTTAATATGTATGTAGTGTAGTCAAATTTCCATTTCATTTGCGTTCTTTTTCTCATCAAATTTCCTTCTGCTTCGGCATCTGCTGCTTTGCCCATGTTTTTTGTCATTCTCTAGTTTGGCGTATTATCTTTTCCTGTTTCTTGTCAGTATCTGCCATATTAATCTGTAAATAAAAAGAATGTATTATTATTTTTGTTCCTGATTTGAATTTATTTAGTAAGTGCATCTTTTTGTTGTGTAGTCCTATCCTTTTTTGTGTGCAACACTGTTGTCATTATAGATTTACAGCCTTATTAAATTGTGATTTGGCCAATTTAATAGGGCTCTATATAAGCACAGAGCATATATTTTTTACAAAAGTTTTTAGTTACTGAAGACCTTGCTTTTGGATATAAGTTCACTAACTAAAAACTTCTGTAAAAAATATGCTATGTGATTATATAGAGCCCTTTTAAACTTGCTGAATCGCAATTTAAAAAGGCTGTTAGGTTATGTGTTTGGGCTTATAGGTTATTGTAGATAAAAGTGGCTTTATAGTGTCAAATTTGTATGTATTACTACTAGTTGTTGTGCTATTATTTTTTGTGGACGTTAGTTTTGAGATGATAGGGTTATAGTTTTGTCTTAAAGTCATAGCACAGAAAATGGACTCTTTGAGTAAATTCTTTAGTATTAGCAATATTTGTTGTATTTCCGTGTTTTCTGTAGATGATTGTTGTTATTGGAGGATTAGGTTGTAGTTTTAGGCTTATAGGGTGGGGCACAGAAAAGAGGCTTTATTCTTGAATTTTGTAGGTGTTAGTAATATTTGTTGTAGTATCCTATTTTCTGTCCATGTTTAGGTTGTGGGTTTAATGTTGTAGGTTAATGCCCAGAGAAGAGGATTTATTCTTGAATTTGTTATGTGTTACCACTATTTGTTCTACTATCCTGTTTTCTGTCCGCCACTTTTGGGATGATAGATTTAACTTATGGGTTAGTTTTACAGTTTGGTGGAGACAAAACAGGATTCCTTGTTACATTTTAAATGTGTCAACAATATTTTTTTAAGTATCATGCTTTGTGTGCCTCATGATTGTTAGTAGTTGCTTATTATTATTTTTTTTTCATATTGACATTGGTACACAGCAAACATGATTTTATTGTTTCTATTTTTTTACTTGTTCTACTATACCTTGTTAGAAATATTAGTTGTGTATTAATGCCACAGGATCCTCTGCTGCAAATCTTGCTCGACATTTTTCAGGAAGTGTCTGTTGTAAAAGACAAAGAGAAATGTTATTTGATTTGATTTTTTTTTTAACCAAAGCATCTTCTTTTTGTAAAACCAATGTATTAGCATTTTTCCTTTGTTTGTTGTGTGTAAAATAGTGCTGATTTGACAGTGTGTGTGAAAGCGTGCAGCGCTACAAATTATTTAGTACTATCCTGTTTTGTGTACACCACTGGTGTAATTTGATTATTGGTTTAGTGTTGTAGTTTAGGGCACAGAAAACAAGATTAGTATTTTTTCAATTGTGTATGTGTTTTCAATATTTGTTATACTATCCTGTTTTGTGTCCACCACTTTTGGGATGATAGATTTTGGGTATGGGTTAGGGTTAGAGGTTCTTGCAGAATAAACAGGAATCATTGTTCCATTTTGTATATGTTACAAATATTTGTTATAGTATCCTGTTTTGTGTCCGCCACTTTTGAGATGCTAGATTTGGCTTATGGGTTAGTGTTAGAGGTTCTTGCAGAGTAAACGGGATTAATTGTTTAATTTTATATGTGTTATCAATATTTCTTGAAGTCTGGTGTTTTCTGTTCCCTCTAATTTGTATTAGGGTCTTGTTCTTTGTTTTTATTTAAATTTTTACATTGGCATTTGACATTTTACTTGTTATACTAGAGTTTGATTAAAGTCTTTTTGCTGTATGAATGACAGAGGGTCCCCTACTGCCAATGTTGATGCGCCAGTCTTTAGGCAGTGTCTGTTTAAAAAAAAGATAAATTGTTTAATTTTTTTTGTTTGTGGTTCTTGTAAGAGCATGGTCTTTTTCTGAATGTAATGTAATTTTGTATCTTACCTCTTCTTCTTTCTATGTGTTGTATAAAATTGTTCAGATTTCACACTCCACACTGCAAATTCTTCAGTGACGCTGTTGCAGAGTCTGTTGGAAATGTGCAGAAAAGGAAAATATTGAACTGCTGGCTAAATATGTATGTGTGGCAATGTTTTTTGACAAACTGATTTTATTTGTTAAAATGGATATGAGTAAAATCATTTATTTTTATTTTTTTTTGTAGTTAAAATCAGCTTCTTATAGGGCACATAGACATATCTGTGTATTTGAAATGTTACTGTACATGAATCCAGTTGTTGTTGTAAATATTCCCTTTTTTGGGGGGGGGGGATTTCTTACTGAATTAAATATATTATAGCTTACCTCTTTGTTGTAATTTGCAGATTGTGAAGTTGTAAATTGGTAACGCCACCAGTGACATGTCCAGTCACCCTGTTCATCACCTGAGGAGAAATGTAAAATTTTCTGGAAAGTGGGCAGTATTTATAAACTTTGAGGTGGTTGAAACCGTTAGAACGCAATATGCATGAGCTATTTGCGTTCCAGCCTTTAATTCGCATTTCAGCCGCCATTTTGCGGCTAATTTTTATATGTTGCATGTTAAATGGTGGCGAATTTCAGTGTGGTACATGCCGCATAGTGTGTGTTACGTGCCGCATGAAGTGTTCTTGAGTGTTCCTTCCGTTTTTGCTCGTATTTCTTTTGTGTAAGTCCGTAGTTCGTCAGTGCATTTTATAAGCGGTTCTGTGGCGCCGTCGAGCCTCCACCTCCGCAAATACGGCCCTTCGCTTCACAAGGGTCCGCATTTGCGGGCCGAAAGTCATAGGGGGTTGTAGGGATGAGCGCCTTAGCAAAGACCCACATGCTCACAACTATATATGTGATCTTTTGTTAATCAATTGAGTGGAACATGAAGGTGCTTTTAATTAATGTTTTTTATTAATTCTTGTAATTATTGTATAATTCATTGTCATGATTTAATTGTTTAAGGACTCATATTGTCAGTGGTTTGTGAGTATGTCCAAGGGAGCATGACATTGTTACATTGTGATTATGTGTTATTGTGTGGTTATATGTTGCCTGTACATGGTTATTATGTATCCTAAGTATAATATATTAATGGGGAAATATGTTATGGGTTATAATATGTTAGTATTATATTGTATATTGTATTATGGAGTGATAGCTATGTTTTGATTAGTCAACCCTCCCCCATTGTATAAACTCTCAGTCAGGAGTTGCCCATATGGCCCTGAAGGTAAACACTTGAAATGATAGTAGTCAGGAACAAAGGGATCTCCACAGACATAGAGGCACCATAATCCCAGGGGGTCTACAGGGATTCTCACTCAGAGAATCAGGGCAAAGTCCAGAGGGCAGGGAGATGTTTCTCCCTTGAAAGTCAGAGACCAAATGAATTAGGTAGCCACACCTAGTGGGCAGACCTGGGAGGAGTCTCATGGTTCCCACGTAGGGACCCTGCCTGATTGGCCAGAGGCAGTTAGGGGCTAGCTAAAGGTAGCCCGTCCTGGTAATTTTGTATGCATGTTTAAAAGATGGTGTTTTCCAAAATAAAGGTTGTTGAGAGATAGTTTTCACATAAACAAGGTGTGAGACTATTTCTGTGTGTTGTATCCTGACTTGGGGAGTGGTCTTGCTATGGGCCACTAAGTAACCTGGATCCAGTATTCTCTGTCTGTAGCTGTTGGCCTTGCCCTCTTCAGAAGCCATATTTTGTGCCACAGAGAACAGGAACTACATGATTCTGCTGGGGTAGGTTTGAACTAGGTTCATATCAAGCCCCCAAGAAGAAGCAGATCGTGACATTTGGCTGACAGCGGTGGGGATCTCTGTATAAAACACAGAAGGATGGCAGCTTATGAAGAGATGTCTGCAGCAGAGGAGGAGGAAGTGTCCAGACGGTATCAAAGATGGATGGAGGTAATGCCTGCAGGTTTTACTAAGGATCAGCAGAGGGAACTCCGGATACAAATCACACAGGAGGTAAAGGGGAACAGGAGAAGGGTAAGCAATGGCCCTGTCTCAGCTCCTGTGGAGGGGAAATGCTTATCCCCAGTAGAGATAGAGAATGTTCTGGTGACTGGAAAGGACTGTAGAGGAATGGGCCTTCTAAATAAATGGATGGCATTCCTGGGACTATGGCCAGGTCACAGGCTAACGGAATGGCTGGAAGAATTGGTATATGAGGAGGTCGCCCTGGAAGATCAATATGCTTATTGGGTTGGACCTGTTGGGATACATCATCATTTTTCATTGGGGCTGGAAAAGGCACTTTGGGACATAGTACATGGGGATCCGGACTGGGGCTTGGGGACAGAGAAAAGAAAGCTGTGTCTGTTTGCCAAGCGCTGTCACATGCTGGGACTGGAGACAGGCTCTCATACAGCTAACTTACTTTGGCCTTTGATCCAACAGGAGCTACAGCTGGAGGTGGATTATATAGACTTACTGGATGAAGCATCCCTGGATGGTTGTTGGCCTGGGAGGGCTCATGCCAGTCAGGCATGGAACAGAACCACCTAACAGGTGGTACAGAGACCCAGCTAAATATTGCTGAGGCTGGGTCAGAAAATAAATGTATGGACTGGGGGGAGAATTTCGATATCCATGATTCTCAAAATAACAAGGATGCCGGCATCCATGGGGTTGACTGGGAAGAGGAAGAACTGGTCCCTATCTTTAGGGGGCTAAGTCTCACCCAGTTAGAGGAATGGGGACAGGGGCAAACCACAGCAGTGCCGGGCCCAGGGGAAGAACTGGGGAAAAGCTACTCTGCTCCTAGTGTAAGAGAAGAACCTAATGAGCACTGGGCCCTACCATTTGACTGTGGAAATTGTAGAGAGGTTCCTTGGATGACAATTGTCCAGGAGCCAGCCACAGACCCTGGAGCAGAAACAGAAAGTAGCCCTGTTCTTCAGCCTGAACAAGAGGCAGTAGCAGCTGCTTCTCAAGGGCTGCCTGTAACTACACACCAGGCAGTCTCAGATGGAGAGAGTCAGGAGGTTCCACCTGAGGATCCAGAGACCAAAGAGCCAGAGGGTACCCCAGATTGTGATTTGTCTCCTGGTCTCCCTACAATGACTCACCTGCAGCTGCCCAAAGACACTGGATGTGTACCTGTAACCCTGGAAAGAAGGGGCCATTGGCCAGGCTTGGTGGGAGAGAGGTTGGCTACTGAGCCACAACAGCTTGTATCAGAACTGCCCATTAATCCAGCATGGATGCCACCAGTCAATGTCACTAGCCCATGTTGCAACTCCAGTATCCCAGTTTATTCAGGAGAAAGCTCAGGCCTGACAAAGGGAACCTTGTACTCTTCAATTTTACCCATGGGACTGAGTGCTGATCCAGAATCAACATTACAAGAGGTCCCCCTAGCCTGGAAGGAGAGGGCTTTGCTGGGTAAGGATCCTCCCAAGTTTATGCTGGACTTACTGGCTGGGATGTACTGTTTCCCCTGGACTACATTGAAGGGTCCTCTATGGTAGTTGTCTTATAAGTCTCCCCAAGGGCTTGTGACGGTGTCTAGGCCACTGGGAAGGAGTGAGTATTCACCCTGGACAGGGGGAGGCAGAGAGCCACTGAGGCTATCACATGGATGGACTTTCCAGACAGGAGGACAAGTAAAAGCAGTATAGCTAGAGAATTATCATTGCGTGGTGTGTACGATTTAGCGATGAGGCGATCAAAGGCCCTCATCGCCGGCGAGCCTTGCGTAGCGAGGTGAGCCGTTAACTCAGAGAACTTAAGTCTATAACGTCATGGAGAGATGGAAATCAATAACAATGCAAAAAAAAATACTTTAAAGACATGAGCTATTGAACTCTTATCATTGATCAAGAAAGTGTCCTGTCTAAACGCATTAGATATAGATTTTATGATCTTTTTAGATCAGCTATCACATATTATAATTGTCGAACTACGAGACGTTGTCACGCTTTGTGTGGTGTGTACGATTTAGTAATGAGCGCCAGAGGCGCTCATCACCGGCGAGCCTATCGTATCGAGGTGAGCCGTTAACTCTTAGCACTTAGACGATGAGTGCCAAAGGATCTTATCACCGGCAAGCCTCGCGTAGTGAGGTGAGCCTTTAACTCGGTGAACTTAGGCGATGAGCGCCCAAGGCCTTCATCGCCAAGGCGAGCCATTAACTCGGAGCACTTAGACACTTTCTCCTCGGGTGATGGTAGTCTGAGTGGACATTTTCTGCTGCCGGAAAATCCAAAGAGATCGTTAGCTCTTCAGGATACTGATTGTGTATTATTATTTATATTAATAATCATTAAAAAATAATTAATAAATTCATTATTCTTAAAAAATTATATATTATTAATTACAAAAATTGAGCAACAAACATAATTTACACTTGCTTTAGTTTATTAATACTTTCATGCTTAGCTGTTTGTAATATATTAATTCATTGAATAATTAATTAGTAATGTACATTAATTTATTAATTATTAACTAGTAATCATTATAAAAAAAATGTATAACATTTGAAACTGCCTAAAGTTTAATAATACACTAATGCTTACCTCTTTGTAATATATTTAGACATTAATTAATTATTAATGTACATTATTTTATTAATTAATTATTAGTAATCATTATGAACAACAAATATTCTATATTTTAAAATGCCTTTAGTTTATTAATACATTAATTCTTACCTCCTTCTAATATATTTAGACAATAATTAATTTACATTATTTTATTAATTATTAGTAATCATTATGAACAAAAAATATTCTATATTTTACAATGCCTTTAGTTTATTAATATATTCATGCTTAGCTCTTTAGAATACATTTAGTCATTGATTCTTAAGGTACATTCAATTATTGATTATTGATTAGTAATTTTATCAAACCAACAAAAAAAAGGACCACAAACAATATGTATATTTTACTATGCACTTATATATTAGTATTGCTGCTGATTGCCTGATAGGGATAAATCCAAATATTACAAAAGCTTTCCATATTATTTGACAGTTTCATTATCTCTGCAGCTGACTGAATACAGAGAGTGACGTTTGCAGCCTTTGAACAGCATAAAGATCACCTTTACAGGTATATCATTTAAATATCTTCTTATGGAACAAAAAAGGATTAACTCTTTTTATTTTGAATTGGTGACAGTTGTTGATTAATAAATGTATATTAATATATTAATTCATTAATAATTAGTAATCATTACAAAAAAAATCTTACATTTTATACTGTAATAAAAGCAATAAATTTTTTTAACATGTACTTATATATCTGCCTTACTGCTCATTAATGTACATTGCTTTTGAAACTATTAATTAACTAGCGACTTGCCCGTCAAAAAATGACGGTCAATAAAATTTAAATGTTGTAAAATTTGTTTGCATCCCAAAATGAGTCACCTACATTTGTCCCATTTTTTTTTTCTAAAAATAAAAACACATTATTTATTTTAACTTTTTATTTTTTTAACTTTCAACTTATATTTCCCAAACATTAAACTTTGTAACATGCAACTTGTATATGAAACATTCGTTCAACATTTTGTTAATAATACTAACACTTTTCAATACATATTTATCACTGAGTAACTGCGGATTATATTAACTTAGAGTAAGTAAATTGTTTTAACAATAACATACTTTTTCTCATTTGTAACATATTTGTTAAACTCTTGTTAAACTAAATTAGCATTGAATCCAGAGGAAGGCAAACAATAAAAAACCCCTATTGAAACTTGTCCAATTGTATCAAAGAGGGAAAAAAATTAATTCCTTCCTGACCCCATTAACTGGCGATCGGATTTCTCCCTGAATCAATACTTTGGTCCTCATTCAATTGCAACTTTGCCAATTGAAGAGGGCTCTATATAAGCACATAACATATTTTTTGACCGAAGTTTTTAGTTAGTGAAGACCTTGATTTTGGATAGAAGTTCAGTAACTAAAAAATTCTGTATAAAAAATATGTTATGTGCTTATATAGAGCCCTATTCAATTGGCCAACTCGCAATTGAATAAGGGCTCTTTGTCTTTAAATAATACATTTCCAATTATTACTAAATACTTCAACTTTATACTAACAATACATATTTGACTATACCACATATATATTTACCAAACTTTTTTAAACATTCCAAAAACACATGTTTAACATCTGAAATTGTAACTTCAAACAATAACATTTAACTCTTGTAAATTATGAAAAAATCAGTGAATTGTTTTTGTGGGGCCAATCATGTAAATATAAAACTTTGAACCCATTCCAATCTGTTTCAGGATATTTTACTGTTTTTTTTCATTTAGTCCATTCTGCCAATATCAGATATATTTTCATAAGTGAAATAGTGGTCCCTTATTTAAAGAGTCCCAGAGTACTTTAATTTAGTACTGGAAGTCAAACCACTGTTCTCTATGTTTTTTTGTCCATTCTTTAGATGTTTTACTTGAAATATTGTTTTTGTGCAATCATATTGAGTCCCATATAATGTTGGCATTAAAATGAAACCATTGTCCACTATCTTTCCAACACCTCATAGTAGACAATATTTTTGGTGTAAACACATCCATCGTCCAATAAATTACCTTGGGTTTCGTTTTCTTCAACATGCACTTTAATTTCTTTTGGATTAGTGCACCTTGAAAAAGCCACATAGAGTTGTCCATGTGCAAAAACTGGTTCCTTTAAAAAAATCCCAACTGACTTAAAAGTTTGTCCTTGGGATTTATTGATGGTCATAGCAAATGCCATGATAACTGGAAATTGTCTCTGTTGAAGGACAAAGGGCAAACCACTCTCACTTGGAGCTAAATCAATTCTTGGTATAAAAACTCGTTCACCTTTATGGGTACCAGTTATAATTTCTGCATGTATAAAATGATCTTTTAACTCATGCACAATTAATCGGGTCCCATTACAAAGTCCTTTTTTTGGATTCATATTTCGCAATAACATAACAATTGCGCCTTTTTTCAATTGTAAAATATGTGGGGGCATTTCAGTGTTGTGGGTGTTAACGAATTAATAAATTCGATACTAAAATTCGATTCACTGTCTTTATCATCTGACAGAATCGAATCTGCACTGTAATAATTCTTTTGTGGTGCATTGATGTATTTTAAAATTTCGTTATTTACATTCAATGCATCGATATTGTTTGATGTTAATATTACTTTGTTTGCAATGTCTGTGTAATCCTCATTATTAAGAGTGTTTAGGAATATGGCTGATATGAGTGATTCATTGCAAACCATTTCTGATGGAATTTCAATGGTATCATTTGGTAAATGCTGTATTTCTGGATGTTTTCCATCTCCGATTTTAATGAGCCAGTCATTGAATTCATTTTGGCCTTCAGATCTCATATTTAATTCTAATTTGAGATGTGTAAATATTTGCCACAGTTTACTGGTCTTGATACATGTTTCAATGATCTCTGTTCTATTTCCGTGTGGCACAACAGATAATGTTTGCCTAAAATCGCCTCCTAACAGCATCACCTTTCCACCAAATGGCAACTTATTATCCATCACTTCTTTTAAGAACCTGTCAATACATTGCAGTGCATGACATGACATCATTGTTGCCTCGTCTATGATAATTAGTTGAGTTAGTTTGAATTTTTTTGCTTGTATGGAATTCAGTCGAATATCTGACACTGATGTTTCCAAAATGGGAACTGGCAGCTTAAATCCACTATGCACAGTTCTACCACCATCTAACAAAAGTGCAGCAATTCCAGTTGTTGCAAATGGCATAGCTATCTGACCCTGTTATCGAATATAACTCATCAAACAATTGTAGAGATAAGTTTTTCCGGATCTACCTGGTCCGTCTAGATAGAAATACCGGTCTTTGACCATTTCATCATCTGTAGCATTTGTGATGGCATGAAATGCTTCTAACTGTAAATTATTTAAAGTTGCCAGTTTTTCTTGGGTTTTTTGTTTTTGAAGCTCAGTGTCATAATCATCAAAATTGATGTCATCTATAAGTCCTGGATCTGGTAAATTAAAACTTGCACAATTTAATCCATGAGCCAACAACATTTCTTGGATTTATATCAATGTTTTTAACAGAGCTATTGGTTCTCTGTAACGTTTCAAGAAATCTTCTGACATGTTTAATTTAAATGTTTCCCACAAAGTGAAAGCATCAGGTACATTGCAAAATATACAAATGAATGCAAATTGTTGTCTCATTTGCTTAGGCATTTGACATAGTGCTGCTTCTTCCAGACACCTCTCCCATTCTGTATCATCAGCTATGAAATTTCGATGTCTTGCAGCTAATAGGAATGTCTCATAAACTATGTCATTCACTGTTCATAAATGCTCAAAACTCTGTGCACCGGGAACATGTAACAGAAGTAATCTTAAGCTGAAACGTTCAATGTCCCTTGGACTGACGGTATAAATGCATGGTATGATTTTATGTGTATCACTTCTTCGTTCTCGCCATAGACCATTTACAAATACATAGTGATATGGTATCTCTATGTATAAAAATTGTCTGGCCTGCGTATCCTGACATTTTAATTTAAACCACGTAGTAAGCGTAGTATCTCTGTCTTCACTTAGATATAATGCAGTTCTTTCATTTCCTTGAGTAAAGCAAACCATCTGACTTTGAGGCAAATGTACAGCTAAACGATAGATAGCATGTGATTCTCAAATTTCAAAAGGCGCCACATTGCTTCAGGAGCACTCACATAACAAGCATCTAAATAATTTGATAGTTCATCATGTAAAATTGGATTTTCGTTTTCATTTCCAACACCTTGTACAACAACAGTAGCTGCATCATATCCTTTGTATATATATTTATACACATACTTAATTGATTTAATAGAACTGCAAGCTTCCACATTGATGTGTGCATTGTACTTCATGAGCAAATGTGGATTGTATGGAACGACAAATCTATTATCAACCTTTTGGCCCTGGATAATAGCTGTTTGTCCTTGTGTTCTTTTATACAAAGGATATCCATCACAATTTGCATATGTTTCCATTTGAAATTGTTTTGGAAATTCTTTAGTACATTTTTTATTTTCCATACATGGTGAATTCGGATTCATCTCTCCACATGGGCCATGAATCATTCTATGTGTAACAATCTCCCAAAGTTTTGTATATTTTTCTTGGTCTGGCAATTGTGCAGAAATTACTGAATCCACTCTCTCTGCAGTTTTCAACTTGTCTTTCTCCTGCAGTATTAAAAGTATGTGAGCATGTGGCAATCCTCTTTTTTGAGATTCAATGGTGTAAACAAGAGCCACACATTGTCCAAATAAGTGTGCTTTAGTGATATCATGAATTAATGAATTGAGTTTGATTTTAAATACTCTTGCCACTAAATCTGGTCGGTCAGAAGTAGTTTGTCCCAGATTCAAATTTTCCTTGAACTCTGGCCATTGTGGATTACACGTGAATGTAATAAATAAATCTGGTTTTCCAAATTTTGTAACAATAGCAATGGCATCATTATACCTTTCTCGCGTATTGCGAGGAGATCCTTGGAAAGAGGATGGCAAATATTAGATCGAATACGAAGTTTAGTATTGGGATAACTTTCCGATTGTAATTTTGGTTCCCATCCTGGTTCCCCATTTGGAAAGAAAATGGGATATGTCATTGGATCTAAATTACAACTTAATATATTTATGTTGATAAATGGTTGTTCTCCATTGCGTGGATATATTCTAATATCCCGCTGAAAAGGTGGTTCACCATCTTCATTTTTAAACACCATGGCAACCTCATTTACAGTAGGTAAATTATATCTTCTCTGATCAGTGTTGCGATCTCTTTTTAACACCATATTGACTCTTGGTGTAGGCAATTGATGTCTTTGAGCATGTTCCTGTTGTTCTTTTTCAAGCTGTGCTAATTGTTTGTATGCTTGACTATATGGTTTTTTTTTCATAATTTTATCCAGCTGTTCAAAGACTATGCGCAAACACTGTTTATTTTCTGGAAGTGTCATTCTTTGTTCCACAGCTTCCATCGTATCTAAGACATATAACTGTGTAAATTTCCTTTGCTGTCCTTCTTGTGGGTGTAAATGCAAAGTTTTGTGGTATATTTGACCTTGAACTCTGAAACAATAAGGACCATGTCCAGGTACATTTTCTGCTAATGTTGCACCCATTGAAGCAAATGAAATTGCACTGTTATAAGACCTTATGTTTTGTTTAAAATTATTATAATTTGGAAATGTTGGATCACTCTTAATGCATTCTAAATAATATGGAAATGGATGTCTTAGTGGAAGTTTGATCTTTCCTTTCTGACAGCAACTAATGAAATTTCCGTCATAAGGTCTTTCCTTTATAAAATGATAGGCCCCACAAAACTGACAAACCACATTAAGTAACCCACAATAATGAGTATCTACTTGTACTGCAGTAGTAAACACATTATCATGCATTTCTTCAACATAAATATCAGACCCACATTCTATATGTACATATTTTTCTTGTGTGTCTACATTCAAGTCATTCTGCAAAATAGAATCATTGCACAATGGTTCAGAGAGATGTTTTTGTTTACTTTTACGTTTCTTGGAAGCCCCAACACACTCACTTGCGGCTTTCCTACTCATCTTTCTTTTATTTAAAAGTCTCTGTCGATCTTCTTCTTGCAAGCGTTGTGAAGTTTCCGGTGTCTGAGCATCTCTCCACCTTTGCTTCCTTTCCCTTGCCAATCTTCTTTTGCGTTCAACTTGGTCTTCTCCATTGTCCGCCATGATAATCTGTAATTTTAAATAGAGATGTAATTATTGTTTGTTCTTTGTTTTATTTAAAACATTTTTTCCTTTTTGTACTTTTAGATTAAAGTAGATGAATAAACTAATCAAACATTTTCAATTGTTGCACGTTAGTCTGAAAGAAATGAAACCATTTTTCAAAGTATTTTATTGACATATATGAAATCTGAAATAGCTGCACATATCTATCGATATATTATTAACTCCTTCAATGACATTCCTTCTTGATTGAATTCACAGCATACCATCCTTTTTTTTTTTTGCAAGTGTTTTAAGCTTCTTATTTTCTTTCAATATTATTATTAATTAGTATTGTCTTTTCAACTTTTTTAAAGTTTTGACTAAATATCATAAATTAATGACTCAAAAAGTACTATCCCTTTTCAAGAAATTTCAATTTTCACCAAATATATAATACATAGCCTTTAACATTTTCTACCTGGGAAGATGATGTTGATGTTGTTCAAAGGCTGCAAACGTCACACTGTCTGTTTATTCCCTTGCAGATCCGATTAAACTGTAAAATCAAATAGATAATATTTTTAAACTTTTGCTTCATCAATATCATTAAATGAACATCAACATACATATATTTGGCTACATTAAAAACCTCATAATTTGTAATATTTTGACGTAGTAATAAAATTAAATTTCTGTACCTGTCCAAATGATCCTTATGCTGTTCAATTTGTGCAAACGTCACTATCTCTGGTCATTCATGTAGATTTCCCTGCAATTATACAAAATAGTAATTAATGTTTAATATGTTACTTCATCTGTATTAATCAATGAGGCTTAACATACCTATTTTTGCATAGATTAAAAACATAAAATAAATATATCAATAAATAAGCATGAACACACATATGTAAGCATAGATTATAAACATACACTCAATATTACTGTTAGTCTTTAAATAAGAATCAATGAATCTGTCTTAATCTTAAATTAATGTCTGACTAAATATAACATCAACACATAATCATGTAGCCTTTTTATTTTTTTTTGAGTTTTATTTTAAAATTAGTATGTTACAACTTAATTCTTAAAATAATGTACATTACTAATGAACTAAGAATCAATAAATGTTCATTAATAATAAACTAATGTGTGACTAAATCTAACATCAACATGTAAGCATGAGTATATATCCTTTTTTTTGGTTTATTTTATACAAAATATTGCACATTCCTAACCTTTTTTAATATTAATGATTAGTAATGATACATTATGAATGTTAATTACAATTCTTACCCACAGGTAATCACGACATATCACAAAATAGTTCTTAAATTAATGTACATTAATAATTAATTAATACATTTTTTTTTATTGACATTCTTAATTTTGATATTAATAATTAATTAATTAATGTACATTATGAATGTTATTAACAATTCTTTCACACAGGCTAGCACAATATTATTTTTCTATTATTTAATTTCTTACCCACAGGTAATCACGACATATCACAAAATAATTCTTAAATTAATGTACATTAATAATTAATGAATCAATGTGTTCATAATTAATTAATGAACATTATGAATGTTATTAACAATTCTTTCACACAGGTAAGCACAATATTATTTTTCTATTAAATTTCTTATCTATTATTTATTAAGTAATTACCAATTTATTAATTAATAATTATAAATAATATATTTACCTTTTTTAATATAATAATGCTGAAGCAGTATACTGAAGAGCTAACAATCTATTGCGATTTCCCGGCCTCAGAAAACATCCAGTCAGACTGTCATCACCTGAGGAGAAAGTGTCAGTCATGTGTGCAATATGCCCTATATATAGGCTTTGTGCGCGAGACCAATGCATTGTTTTAGGCGGGAAATCCGCAGTTGCGCGAGCCAAATGCGTTGTTTTCGGCGGGAAATTCTATGTTGCGCGAGACAAAGGCGGGAAATCTGTGTTAATGCGTAAATCGTTAATATTGTTTCGTAAAATATACTCGCTACTGTTTTTTACTCATTGTGCGGTTAATCCGCATCCTTTACATACGTCTGTGGCTGTGTTTTACGCAGTTCGTAGTAGTGTAGCCTCGTAATTGCTATGATGTAACGGCTCAAGTGCTGCGATGTAACGGCTTTTTTTCACCTCGTATTTTTTTTCTAATTGCTACGATGTAGCTCGTAATTTTTTTGCACCTCTTATTTTTTTTTTTAATTGCTACGATGTAACGGCGAGCCTCGCGATCGATCTAAATTGCAGTTCCAACTCACTTCCAGACGTCCTGCCTGGTTCCCCATGCTGTAAGTGACCTTTATTTTATTTTTTATTGTGTATTTAGGTTTAGTGTTTTTTCTTGTGTTTGGGTTCCGCCACTTATCTCGTAATTTTTTTCACCTGCGGCACTCATCGCAAAGTCGTACGCACTGCTCAACGCAGCGTGACGGCGTCTCGTAGTTAGACAATTATAATATGTGATATATATATATATATATATATATATATATATATATATATATATATATGTCTCCCTCAAATGCTACCCTCTAAACCTTCTAAAAAGTTCAGTTTAGTAAATATTTATGAACTCTTGCTATTTTGGGGTCTGTAATAGATAAAAACAACACCTGTGTATCTAGTGTGCTTTGATGTAATAAGTAGATAGAGAGCTATAGAGACATATTTATATATATTTTATTTTAGGAAAAATGAGTTAAGTTATATTTTTTTTGGAAGACAACGTGCCAGCTACATTTGAACTATCTGGGTTGTTTCAGACATTATATATTTCTACAGTTTTGTTCTGAAGTTATAGGATTGTTGGTGAATAATGTGGTCTGCGTATGGTATAATTATATGTGACCTATATATATTTGGCATCATCAACCTCAGAGGATCTCAGACTTTCATAAGTAGAATCATTTTATGAGATTTTGCTAAAACCCCAGAGTGTAAAATGAAAACAAAAGCTCTTTTTTTCTAATTTTAGCCATTTTATTAAACATGATCTTTTAGACATGGCCTACACCACAAGTCATAGCTCTTAATAACAGTATTAATGCCAAAAAACACATTATATAATGTTTCCTATGTGTATACAAATATTATTATAGGAATCACATCTAAACAGATAAAGCTCAATATCATCAAAATTGGCTTGACTTCACGGGTCAAGGAAATGGTCTGTAACCTCCAGGGTGTTCTGGGTGATATTTTGTTTCTGACAAGTTTAAAAAAGTATAATATCAAATTGGATTTTGTTCTTAAATATTGTTCTCAAGACCATGCAACACATCCCAGTGATACCGGCATCAGTTTATTTTATAAAGTGCCTCTTTTATCCCGTTCTCTTTTCTGGCTTTTACACCGTCCCAACCATTTGTACTTATTTATTATTTAATTTAGTTCTTTATTCATTAACATTTATGAAAGGAGATACATTAAATACATATGTAATGCAGATTACTGTTGTGATTACTTTTCTCTGGACATGTTTTAGTTGCAATAGACAAAAAACCCAACAAGCCCAATATATCCAGCACAAACCAGCTGTGGGACTATTCAGATCCTGGGGGTTACACTGGAACTAAAACAGACCGTGCTTGGTATTTTCCTATTCAATAATCAGACATTGTGACGGCAATCTGGGACATCTTATGGTTACTTATTATATTACAGAACTGACCCTGCTTCCTGTAGGATGCTGTGCTCTCTGCAAATAAGATGTGATAAAGTCCTATATGTTGTGGGACATCTGCCTATTGGTTCACAAGAGAGCATCATTGAAAATACTATTTCATACATTACACATGTAGTATATACCATGTTCTTTCCTGTAAGTTTTACACTGTGAGTATATATCACATAGCAGGCATATAATGTACATATCACTAGAGAAGTACCGTGTCTGGCTCTGTGTATTAGGATTGTTAGAATATAGAGGTCCGTGTAACATAACCTGAAACAGGAAATATTCCTTCCTTTGGAGGATGCACAGGAATCACATAACTGTAACAATAATGACCTTGTCTTGGTATGATCCGGCTTGCAGAGACCGGCCCAGTATGTGTAGCTTGTCTGACAGCAGCAGGAAGATTAACTGTATCTGAGCAGGAACATTAACCCCCAGAGTCCCAGCTTTCAGTGAGACTATTAGGCAGTATTTCCTGCTGGGGTCATCAGACAGATATCTGACCACTTAAATTCTCATTTCAGGATTATGCTTTGGGTTATGAGCCCAAGCAGAACCTTCTGAAGCAGAGTCCGGTCTGTTATTCATATGATTTTTGAGGGGGTACCTGTGCAATGCAAACACAACTGAGCTTTTGAAGAACATGGGTGTTATTGTGAAGCCACAGCTGGTATGTAGAAAGGAAAGTAAAATATTGGTCTATTACTGATAGGAAGTGCGAGAATAAAACACATTCACATGTGAAAGGTGGACACCACTTGTACGCCATTGTAGTATGTTGAAGTGATTCTGTCATGGGTTTAAGTCACAGGTTTGTGGTGGAATTGTCCATATATTACTCAATGAATCACTTGCATACTTAGTACTTGGGCCGTAGTGATGGATTTTAATGATTACGTCTTTCAACTTTTAGTGCACTCTGTCTAGTTTCAGTTCCTTCTCATCAATGTCTGGAACCTGGTCCTGCAAGATTTAGCTTGTGGTGTCCAAGGCGTTTGTGTGATTCTGGATCCTGACTAACATATATTGTAATGATGACACATATTTTCTCATATGACATTGCTGATGTACTTTTTATTACAGATGTGTAATGTATTCCCCTGCTTGTCAGATATACAGATGTGTTAGAGCTCATTCGCCATTTTCCCAGCATGGTATCTCAGATGGATAATCATTTTCATTGACTTGTGTAGAAGGTACAAGGTCTACAATGTTTCCCAAAGTCTTAGTACAAAATAAAACTGTAATAACTTCCTAACTTCTGCAATTCTACTAACACTCCCCACAATCCCAATATAGGGCTTGATTACATCCTGTAGGTAATAACTCAGTAAACTCGGCCATAAGTACTTCTCTCACTAAGAGTGAGCCTTGTGGGAGATCTCGTTGGACCCTTGTAATCTGGCCCCTAAACAGGCTACTGCCATCATACACACATGGCCACCATGCGAGATGTAGTCACGGAGCTAGAATGTGTGTCCTCTGACAAGCAGAATTAGTGATATTTATAGTTATATCAAGTTAATTTCCATACACACTTTTCTAGTAAATCCAAGCAATATTTAAATATAATCCTACACATTATGATTATATCCCTGCACCATATAATGAACATTGCACTACATAATATAATGGTAATATTTATAGTTATTTCCCACCTATATCATGCCCTAAGTAAAACTCATATACACATACAGTATATACATTATCCCGAGCTCTGGCCGCTGAGCCTGGGGGACTAAACCTCCTTTATAAGGATCACTGCGGGGAATATTTTCTATTTGGTCTTTTGAACAACAAACTTTATTATTTGCTATAAAGTAAAAATAAAATACACAGTCTTTACATTTGTCATGTCTTGTGAAATTAATGTTTATATTGATATTTTATTTGCTTATTCTCTTTGATTTCTTAAAGGCACAATAAGGCAAGTGCAGGGAAAGACTAAAGACAATCTCTTTTAAATGTTGGCCATTTGTGTGACAGAAAACCTTTTCTTGTCTATAAATGGCCACATTTCTAGGAGCATATTAAGACATTCTCACCCAATAAGTGCTCTAATTATTCATTTACTTGTGAACTTTCTCTTCTGCAAAGACATCTGAAGACCCCACAGGATTGCTTAAGCTTCTTGTTTCCCAAGATCAGTGTAAGAGCCTGGAGGGGGTAGAACAAATACAAACAAACATTGCAAACCCAACTAACAGGGGTATTATTATTATTAGTGAATGTTAAACCCATATTTGCTAAGTAGAAGACTATTTGCAGTGTTAGCAGTAGGGTCATGGTCATAGCTGCATGAACATGAGCTTTCACATGAGTGAAGCTAATGGTGGATGATCCTCGGTGCAGTCTCAGGACGTGTAGGATGAGGGAGGTGATGGTCGATCCCAGTGATATTAGAGTCAGAAGCGATGGGATGGAAGCTCCCGTGTTTACACCATACAAATATATATATATCGTGAGAGAACGATTTTCTTTCCTGCTGGAAGCTGTGCTATCCATTGAATTGATGGTAGGACCAGTAAATACCAACAGAAGAGTAAAGAGACAAATGGATAACACAATGGATCCTGTGAGCAGCCAAGGCAGCAAATTGGAGAATCTCATCCTTAGGTACGTGAGGAGACGGTGCTGGAAGGTGACAATCTTGATGCAGTAGAAGGTACATAACCAGGCAGTGATCCAGGAGCTCGATAGGATTGATACACACACATTGGTATAGAGAATGTCTTGGTTGTATGAAAATAAATAATTATTCACAATCATTAGAGTATCAGCAATTAATATAAATGTTTCTGCAATGATGTTAAGTAGTCCTTGGATGGTTAAGATGAGATCAGGTGGACTTTGATATCCTCCCATAATCCAGGATCTGATACTGACCATCAGAATAAAAGCATTGAGAGGAACGCCGCTAAAGAATGAGGGAATGGTGAGAGCTAAGATACCTAAGTCGGCATCCTGCATTTTTCTTTTGTTTCCTTTAGATGCAGAAATAAATATTAATGTTGCAGAATGACCCCCAATGCTGTGGTCTGTTTGCTCTGAGATCTTTATCTGTATATTAATATAAAACCAAGCAGTGCATTTATACAGCATCCTGTCTGTGGCTTCTCTCATTTGTTATTTGTCTGTATTTAATCTACTTTGCATATCAGGATAGAACACTGTTTTTATTCACTAATTTGACTATTACATTCTTAGAATATTGGATAATGAAGAAGAAGTAATCTCTGATAGCTCTGGTACCTGATAGGGATGGAGACAAGCATGTCTACTAAAATGCTAGTTCAAGAGTACTTTTAGTTAAATATATATTTTTTAAGATATTGATTTTTCTTTTTGCCAGTCGGTTATTAAAGGATCTCCTTAGTGCCAATTTAACATATTCTCTGAACAATAGTTGTTTATAACTTGATAAGAATAAAACAGTTTGCATTTCTCCAAATTGGCACCAAGATATTATATGGTAAATGTATTAAGCTTGGGTAAGAGAGGATATGTGAGCATAAGCAGGAAGTGGGTCAGTTGAAACTAAAATGGCAGATTCCACTGCAGCATATTTTCACATGCAGGTAATAAATTAGAGGATTCATTATTGTTTTTTACATTCTCAAACATGTTGATCATATTAAAGTGTGGTTCTTCAGAATATATATTTTAATATTTTGACCACATGTTTATTTTCCAATATAAATTAATGGCGTAATTTGTAGTTATACATTTGAATTATTAAAGTCTAATTATACATCAATATTTATATTGATATTTCATTTGCATTTTTTATAAATTATATATATATATATATATATATATATATAGTTTAAATTAAATGTTTCTTGGCTATTAATTCCCAGAATGCTACTACTCCCAAAACCCTCTGTTCTTGCCCTGGTTTGCAACAAATGCTTTTCTCTTAAACATGTTATAGGTGCTCTACCATCTATTATCTAGCTCTAAAGCTTAGCCTTAGAAATTTGATAATTTTATATCTCTTACCTAAATGTTACCTAGAGCATGGCCATAGTTAACCTAGCTTTACATACCTTAAACTAAAGAAAATAATTTGGTATGCTGCTGTTTCTGAATTGAATACTGCTATGTGTTCCTGCTTCAAAGAACATACTTTTCTGCATTATTTTATTTTTATTGTACATATACATAATATATTATATACCATGACCAGCTCTACCATCTGTGTGTTATTTTATACCTTTAATGTCATTGTCTCCAAAAACTCAGAACTCCAACATCTTGGCAGATGAATCAAAGCAACTTAAGAGCATATCACAAAATGCACGCCCTACAACATATCACAAAGTGCATGCCCTACAACATATGACAATGTGCACACCCTACAACATATCACAAAGTGCACAATCTACAACATATAAATTCAGAAATGGACAAAACTGTGCATTAATATCATGGTTGTGGTGTGGGTGGATCCCGAGAGAGCAAGAGGCTTGTGTGGAAAAGGGGATAACTACAGGGGCTAATGTCATCTTCTAGAATAAGCATGAAGCATCACACCTACCAGGGTCACATGTAGTCACTACACAACTTTAACCGGATTCTGATGAAAAAAAGAATCATCAGAAATCACTTTGTTTAATTGAAGCAACCATTAATGGTCAAAGCACTTACAACTTGTCTAGATCTGCTCAATGAAACAGATGATTCAATCTCTGGACTGTGTAATCCAATCAAGTTTCACAAATTAAAGAGTGCTCAACTAAAAAAAGGGAGAGAAGGATAAAAAAATCTAATCCACATGCATGTACAGTACAATGCTAATACTGTAACAATATACCAACTCATCTGAATCCCATCTGCAAGCATTACTATTAGCTAGGTCTCTGAAAAATCAGAAATATGGGGAAAAAAATGAATATGGAGAGGTCAAAAAGGTCAGCAGTCAGATTCACTGTTACTTACATCAGACCCAAGGATCTGTTCTTAGACTGATATTGAGGTCAGGATCACATTCTCCACTTGTGCATATATTAATGCTGGCTGTCATTAACATTCCATTGTGCGACTTTGCAAGTCTACCACCTTAGAGGTATTAATCTACATTAAAAAAAAAAGAAAACTAAAGCCTGAAAAAATCATAGAGACTGCATCATCTCTTCTCAACAGCATTCCTCAGTGACCATCAAATAGTGTCATGTTAAACTGAACCCTACATGTCAACAGAAAAGAGGATCATGGACCATGTGATGGGAGGTAGCCATCTGCATGCAAAATATCACCATCTCATAGGCCAAGATCCAAGACTCTGTAGCCAGGCTAGATTAGGTTAACATTGTGACCAATAGATTGTCACTGAGGAGTGATGTTGAGAAAGCACAAATGTGTCCACAGTCCCTATGTCCTCTCCATCTAGCCACAGGGCCCACGTTGTCTTTGGCTGTCCGTAGTCTCCTCGATGGTGGTGGTGGTGGGGGGAGGCAACGGCACCACAGTTGGCCGTGGCAGAGCCATGGTGAAACGAGAGGATGGTCCTGGCTGCTGGTGTCTGGGGATGCCTCAGGGGTAGAGGAGAGGGTTCTGGGGATGAGTCCATGAGTCCATGTCATAGCAGCCTGGCCACTCAGTCATCCTCTCCTCCCTAGTGCGCCATGCCAGGCTGCACATCACCTCCGAATAATTGACAGAAATGCTTGCCTGGATCCCCTGGAGAAAGTCCAGTTGATGGTGCCTGAGGGTCATCATCTCCACCTGCACAGTCTGTGTTAGTGGTGATGGTTGTGTTTGGGATGCAGGTCCTCTGTGCAGGGCTGGGTGAGGAGGTGGTGGAGATCTAGTGGGGAGGATCTGGGGCCCCACTTAACCCAGGGGTGATTCAGGCAGTGGTGTCGATGTGGCAGCCAGGCCAGTGCTCTGCTATGGGGGGAAGGAGGTGGTGGCTTGCTGGACGGTAAGTTGGAGGGCACTGGCGAAATCCAAAGTCTTTTGAGGAGGGGCATATTTGGGTCAAATGTCGGTGGGGTGGCCGGAGGTCCAGTTGGTGACCTCACCACCCAAATCTCCTCCGCGAGCCAGTGCCCTCTGATTTTCTTCCTTCCTCCTCCCCCTGTGCTGTTTCCTGCTGAGCCGGGGCTTGCTCCACCACATCCTGCTCGGATGAAGCTGACAACCCCTCATCTGGCTCTCCACTAGACCCAGACCTTCTCCTGGATGCTGAAAGATTGAAAAGAAAGATATATGTAATTAGAATGATGAATAATAAATTGTTATGTGTTCATTCCAAACTATCTCAAATCTAGATTTGAGCATGGCTAATTCTCCTAATTGCCACTCAGATTAGCTGTCATATGCTAGATATGATCTTTTCTTTGGTTTATGGACTTGATCATTTTTGGCTCCTAATACTATCTTGATCCCGGCTACGTTCTGTAACTATAGAGGCTGCAATGGGCACACCAATAAATGGACTCTCTATTGCTTTATTATTGTTGTTGTGCCCAGGAATGACAGTGATTTGTCATCTTTATGGATTTAATGATGCATCAATCTTGTTAATTGTTAATTCCATGGAGCTGACTTGTTAGTGTCCTTGTTGGTCATCATGTATATGTGTAGTCTATGTGATGCACATGTGGTGGCATGTTGGTGTATGTCATATTCACTGGACATGGAGGCTGGGTCCTGCTGGGCCACCGGGCCTGGAGCTCCAGTGGCAGGCAATGGTCTCAGAAGGTCCCTTGTGATTCTCTCACACTCATTATAGTTCAAGATGAGTCCATGGTCCTCCTTATCCATCATCCTCCTCATCTTGGCCCTGATGTCATCAAATATGTGCTTGACAGACCTCCCACCCCTAGCGCTGTGCATACCGATGTAACCTCTGCCAAAACCTCCTGCCAAGCCTGAGCCCTAGGCCCAGGCTTAACTTCCCTGGCCCCTACAAGAATGACAAGTGGCCAAGGATAACACCAAGGAGGACCACATTCTGCAGCTGCATATAATTGTGGGCCCTCTGCTTGCCTTTAGTCTCTTTCCATCTCAACTGTGGACAGGGAGCCTTGCCTCCCTGACCTGTCCCTGAGGCCTTCCTCTTCCCCAAACTACCAAGCCCCCCAGGGACCAGCCCACATAACCTCTGTCACTTTTCTAAATGTGCCTGATGCTCGAGCCCCCCTTCCACCACCCACCTCTGCACTCTCCCTACTCTCCCTTCTCACCCTCCTCTCCTCCCTCCTCTCTTCCCTCCTCTCCTTTATGCTCCATCCTCACCCTCCTTTCCTCTCTCCTCACCCTCTTCTCTTCCCTCCTCTCCTCCCTCCTCACTCTCCTCTCCTCCCTCCTTGCCCTCCTCTCAGCCCTTCCTGACCTCCTCCTCCTCTCCCTCCTCTCCTCCCTCCTCCCCCTCCTCTCCTCCCTCCTCACCCTCCTCTCTTTCCTCTTCTCCTTTCTCCTCCCCCTCCTCTCATATAGGGTCACCCAAGATGGGCAGGTCATAGCAGAGAGGTCAGACAAAGCAGTTCACTGGAGAAGGAACTAGCAATCCACTACAGTATCTTTGCAATAAAAACCCTGTGCATTAGCACACCCATACACAGGATGTGTCTGGAGTGCTGTGGTCCATGGGGTCATTGAGAGTCAGACACAACTGATCACCATATTGAGGCTGTATTTTACTAGAATGCTGTGCAATATTTTTTTATCACTGGGGATTGTATATTTCTGCCTTTACTTTAAACCCATTAATCTTATCTCAGTTTAACTTCACTAGTAGTAATATATTTAGGATTTTCATTGGTTAATTATATAAGATTTGAACTGATTGTAGTATTCATAAATATATATTAACATATATACATTTGCATACATAGGGCCACCATCAGAAATACTAGGGCCCCGTACAAATATATCAAGCAGGGCCCCTGACCATCTGCTCCCCACGCGCATTCCCCACATTTTATGTAATCCTCCTTATCCCCTCTCCCATAATTAACTTTTCCATAATATCATATTTTAATTTAATGACTTCAAACTACAAAAGCACCTTAAGATATATATATACATAATCTGCATATGATTACACGCATACATTTAAAGGTAGACATTATGAACAACACAAAATGTACAGTGCCAATGGCCACATATGATTTTTAAGCAGTCGTACACAAGAAGTTAATAATAATTCTGAGTGATCTAGATCCTTCCACAATGGCCCCTCACCGTGGTACCCCCTGTAGGTGGCCCAGAACATACATAGATACACATAAGTATTAATACATATAAATATATATATTTATGCCCATAAACTAATGTGCATGTTGATATACAGATACTTGTACATACAGTACATATAATTCCCTTTAGAAGTCAAAATACTTGGTTTTGTTGATTTCCGGTGTAAAACAGTCTACATAGATTATTCAGTTCAAATGATGCTAGTAAATTGTGACTTACAATCCCTTTCCCATCTTATAATTAGTCGTTATAATCAGTTCTACTCACTTTTTGCATGACATCTTTAAAGACAAGACATGGCTGAAGTTCTCATGCTCTTTAATTTTCTATTGTCCAAGCTGTACTGACCATGAGTGAATGGCGCCTCCTGCAGGCCAGTCTAGTTTTTATATCTCTAACTGTACTATGATGTCACTGCTAGCTGTATTATGCTGATAGACTCATACCCAAAAAGACTGAGTGCTATAATAAAATCAAAAGGTGCTTCAACAAAGTATTAGTTTAAGGGTGTTCATACTTATACAACCATATTATTTTATTTTTATATTTTTTCTTTCCTCTACCTAAAAGATTTCAGTTTGTTTTTCAATTGAGTTGTACAGTTTATAGGTCACATTAAATGTGGAAAAAGTTCTGAAATTATTTATCTTTGTCTCATTTTTTTACAGCACAGAAACCTGACATTTTAACAGGGGTGTGTAGACTTTCTATATCCACTGTAACTAAATAAACTTGCTTTATTCAAAATATAAATATTTCTGGCTAAATATTAGGATGGACTTCTGTAGTGTTATGTCAATGCTTTCCTCACTAAGGGCCTCATTCTATTATCGGCCGTAGGAGATGCAGGGCCGCAAGGACCGGCCGCCGGCTATTTGCCTATTCTATTCCCTTCCAGGCGGGGACTCCGGCAGGCTTGCGGCCGGCGAATTGTTATCCCTTGCGGCCGCACGCGCCGGACGAAAGTCTTTGATCTTAAACGGCCGCAAGAGTTTCGGCTGCAAGAAAATCCCGGTTGCTATGCAATTGCTCCGGGAACCCTCTCGGCAAGGCTAAAACCGAGCCGCAGCTTACTTGCAGCAAAAAGGTCCCGCAGGCACACATTTAAGCACATTATAAAGCCATAATAAAGCCATCCTGCACTCTGCGGAGACTATAAAGTGATTGTAGGTGTTAGCATTCATAGCACAACATTCCCCTACACTCAAATCCGTAAATAATTTTTTTTTAAATGTATGTCAAATATCCGTGGAAAAAGTCCAGAGGGCTTTGAGCACCTCAGACCCGCCCACGCTGCGGACGTAAAATAAACAGTTAATGAAATCTCGGATTTGGGCTGATGTGCAAGCTTGAGAGGGGGCTGCTATTAATCCTCATGTCCCCCATTATGATCCCTAGCATTTACAGAGCTTTACAGTGCAGTCTTGAATTTATTTTTGCTTTTAAAGATTTCTGAGCTTACAGCCGGTTGCAAGATATGCGGCCGGCCGTAAGAGGAGATCCTTGCGGCGACGTATAATTGAATTGCAAGGTAACGGGAGTCCTGCAAGGAATCGCAGCTTTGCGGCCGATTTACGGCCGATAATAGAATGAGGGCCTAAGTCTTTTTTCACATGTGAATTACACTCACTAAACCTTATGTCTTTGGGCTAATCAGTAATTATTGCTAATTGTCTCTCATTATTGCAATATTTGAATCTCTGTTTGTGATGGATCAGACACAGCTCACATTACACCTATTAAAACAATCATTAAAGCAAATTATTTTGTAGTATTTATTACAGTTGTCAAGAGACTGCCTCCTCCATATTCCAAAATAAATGCAAGTTATGATCATGGGAGTTGGGCGCCTGCGTGATCCTGGTCTTTGGGCACTTTAGATGTAAATCCACCCCTGGCACTTCCCTTTATGCCAATGCCAGAGTTTTATTGTCTATAATAGCTGTCCATCCTGCGCGACAGCCTCTCTTGTAGTTTGGTGTTCATCAAAACATAAGAAAAATGTTAAGAAGAAATTTCATATACATGTTATAGGTGGTTTTAATTTTCCTGGTGTGTTCCACATATCTATTTACTCTACAAAGTAATGACGGGAGATCAAAAACTACACAGAAATCTGCCATTGGGATCATATCCCCTTATATCTGTCTTATTTAGTTGGTTGCAGTGGAGTTATGATTAGGCTCTTTGTGAATCTTGGGGGGCCATCTGTTGTGGGCCATGGGTGGACATGAGTCAACTGTGCAGCAATTCTCCCCCTTTCTGCAGGAAGCTGTCCTCCCCACCTGGACACTTGGACTAAAATGCATTAAAAAAAAAACATATTTGTCATAAATGACTTTTGGGACCAGATTGGGACTTCCTTGAACCTCACAAGCAAGAGACCTTTATGGTCCAGGACCGTACTGCCACATCCCCTGAATTTATGGACTTTGGGATTGTGAGGGTTAAGATTGTGTGTTTTTTGGTAATTGCAATGTAATTTCTGCCAGTTGTGTGTTATATGGAATATTGTTGTGTTGGGGACCCTGAAGTGGGGATGACAGGCCAGAATATATCATGCTGGGCTCCTGTTCATGGGTCACTGGTAGCAGTCTGACTGATCCAATGTATTGCAACAATGTTTTACAAGTATCTGACAGGGGTACAGTGTTATTAGGAACTAACCAGAGAAAAAAAAGCATGACATTTTCCTGTTTATGCAATTATTGAGTCATTTCACCATCTTGTTAGGTGACTAAATGTTTTACTACTGTTGCTGGACACATAAAGGACCACCCTCTCCCTCAGACAGTCTGTCTCAAGGAAGACATGGTTTGAACATTTCTATTTTAACACTCACCCCCATCATGGAATTATTCTGACAAGAGGAAGACAAATTATGACACAACTGTCTTAATTACCTTTTCTCAGGCAAAGGAACACCCAGCTGGCCAGTAGAGGCCTCCACAAGGGGGTGCTAAAGAGAGTGGGGTGATAGTTCAGTCTTAGTAATCATATTTTAATAACACTGGATTTGTGGCATACTGTAGAACCCCTCTTTAATGTTCATTCATGAATATGAGTATGAATCACGGAGGCCTATTCACTGGGATATCTTTGCATTGAAATGGGGAATTGACCACCATGTTAAAGGAACATATGCCATTCAGACTTAGTGTCCTCAAAGTGGTCATTACTGACCTCCTACCAAGTACAAAGAGTAGGAAGGATTGACCCTATGGTTTGAAATCTTCTCTCCCCGGTTAGGTAATATTTTAGTTTTTCTGAGGAACCCCACTTACCACATTAGTCCAATCCGAGTATGTTCCATTTGCCATAACCCTTTGCTTCCTGTGTTTTAGCCAGCTTTCAATCCATAAGCAAATATTTCAGGCAATTCCTGTATCCCTTAGTTTGCTCAATGGTCTCCCATGTGGCACTGTATCAAAAGACTTTGCAAAATCCAAATTGACTACATCCACTGAGTTGCCTTGATCCAAGTTCCTACTAACCTCCTCATAGAAACGAATTAGGTTTGTTTGACATGACCTATCCTTCTTAAATCCATGTTGGCTCCTACTTATAATCCTGTATGAATAGACATATTCTTGTATGGTATCCTTTATTAACCCTTCTAAAAGCTTCCCCACTACAGAAGTGAGGCTCACTGGTCTATAATTCCCCAGATGCTCCCTTCTTAAATATAGGTATCACCTCTGCTTTTCTCCAGTCATCTGGTAGAGACCCTGTGTTGAGTGAATCTTGAAACATTAGATAAAATGGTTTTGCTATTGCAGAACCCAGTTTCCTCAGTACCCTTTGATGTTTTTCTCCTCGGTTAACCAGTTTTTTTGGTGAAGATAGTGTATCCTAATTTTGTTGCAGTGTCCCAACCACTGGTACCTCCCTTGTGTATACCGAAGAAAATAACCTATTTCACTCTTCTGCCTTTTCCTGGTCACTAATTATCAGATGGCCTGTGTCACATTGTAATGTTCCTATAGCTTCCTTCCTCGCCTTCTTCCCATTTATATACTTAAAAAATATTTTAGAGTTAGTCTTATTCTCTTTTACAATTAATTTTTCATGTCCTATTTTAGCCAGTCTAATAGCCCTTTTTGCTGCTTTGTTGATTTCCTTGTACTTACGTAATCAGTCTCTGTCCCCTCTTGTTTGTATAATTGAAATGCTTTTTTTTTAACTCCTCATCTTCATCTTTAATTCATAGGTAAGACACATTGGATGTTATTTACTCCTTCTACTTTTATTTCCACATGGTATATGGTGATAAGTATGTTTATTTAGTAAGGATTTGAACGTTATCCATTTATGTTCAGTATTTTTACCCATCAGTTCTATGTCCCAGTCTATACTTTGTATTGCTGCCCTTAGATCGTTAAAATCTGCCCTTTTAAAATTAAGTTTTCGTTAGCCCCTTACAGTTATGTTTTTTTAATTTAATCTCAATGAGACTGTGTTGTGATAACTGTTTCCCAAAGGTTGCCCTATTCCAACATTTGATACTATATCAATATTATTTCTGATGACTAAATCCAAGATAGCTTAATTTCTAGTAGGCTCTTGTATAACCTGGGCCAGATAATGATCCCTAAGTGTACTCAAGAACCTTCTCCCCTTATCACTAGTTCCACCATAAATATCTTCTCTGACTGTAGGCTTAAATTCAGGCTTAACATACAGACAAATCCCTCCTCCTCTTTTACCATTGCCTCTATGTTTCCTAAATAGGTTTACCATCCAGATTAACAGTCTAGTCATGAGATCCAACCCACCACGTTTAAGTAATGCCTATTAAATACAATTTCTCAATAACTGCTAATAATTCTAACTCTCCCATTTGTCCTGGCAAGCTTCTGGCATTAACGAGCATACACCTTATGTTATGAGCCTGTAGTTCTGAAGTGCCTGCCACTGTACTTGAGGTACTTAGTAATACCTACCTATTGACTGTACTAAGCCTCCACATCTCCTCCTTTATGACTAGTTAATATGTTCCTTACCCCTCTACACTTTCTACTCCATTACTTCTATATAATCTCTCCCCCCCCACCTACTAGTTTAAAAACTCCTCCAGCCTTTCTACCATCTTACCCCCTAGCACAAAAGCTCCCTCATCATTAAGGTGCAATCCATCAATTAATAAAATGTTAATTTTTAAGTTGCAAAAATGATAAAATAGAGTCTTATGTGTTCGTATTTGTGCTGGTTAAGTATTATATGTGGTTAATTTATCCACAAGTTGTTTAGAATTTGAAAATGTACTCTATTGGAAATATTGGGGTTGTATTCCCTCACATGTGTTTATAATATATTTAGATAATAATATGTTGGCATATATACATACATTTTATATATGGATCATTTTATTGGATGATACCCTACTGATATACTATAGTATATTTCTCCCTGTGAAGGGCACAAGTGACTAAAAGATACTGCTCTCTGAGTAGGTAACCAGGCATATAGAACAAACCTAATAGAATGTGTTCATTCTCAGATTGAGCGTCTCTTACTTTGTTGTTACAAATTGGACATCTCATTCCTTATACTGTAACTGAACATTTATTGGTTATACAGAGTTATGGGAGAAGTTTAATTGAATGGGATGAGTAGAACTTAAGCCTGAGCAGAACTCAACTGCTGCTCTTATTGAAGGGAAGCCATACTGGTGCAAGTCTCCCACTTCTCCCAAACTGGTTCCAACTTAAATGTCCAGTTTACAAACAATACTGTGTCATGAGCAATAAATGTTGACAACTATCGATCCAACCTGTTATATTTTTTCAGGACTTGATAAATGAAGCAGATACCATGAAAGCTGACAGTCTCCTGATATTATAAGTTAGTCATGTAAATAGATATTGCCATATAATGCAGTGCACATCCAAATACAAATATCCAACACAGGATTGTGCTGACCTTTACTTTTACCCCAAAATACTTAAATATACCATTTTTTTTGTAATTATATCTACACATTTTATTTTAAAATATACTTTTAAGTGATAGGGTGCATCTATTTGCAGATTACATTACCAGTCTGGCCAGTGAACATTATGAAAATCATCTTGTTTATGAAAGCAAAGTGCCATGGCAGGAAAAATCAGTTTTGCATTTTCCATTTCCTTATTTTTTCATATTTGATGCTTGTGCGTCCAGCTTATTTCACTGCTTATATTCATTTATATACTGTATGAACAAGAGATCCAAGTTTAAAGTAAATAAAAGCAATAATTATTCACTGTATAATATGAATTAGTCACAATGGAAGTATTCTATAGATGGTATTACTGTGTCAATATGTTGTATTTTTATATGACTTGTCATAATAACTTGTATATAATAAGCTATGTACAAAACATAAACACATCACATACATTGAGTGTTTCAGACTTTCTTATACACAGTACAAGAATGTGAAAGTGTAACATTGCACTCCATCTATGGTCTGCATCTCTCCAACACTGAGCCCAGCTATGCAGACCATCAAGGTTTTTACAAAAATGAACCCTGTGTTATTAAGACTCAATTGATTAACCTCCTTAAGGAGCCATCATATGTGCAAAACACTGTTACTGATGATAACAAAAGATAGATAACCATATTAAATTCAAGCCTCGTAGATGCAAGGTTAGAACTGGAGCCTTACGGGCTTCAAATTTGTAAAAGTTACAACGGTATTAAATTAGCCGTGCTGCGAGCATCGTGTGAGCTACACAGCGCGGCCGTCTGTGTCAAACACAGAGCTACAGGGCAGGAGAAGTGAAAGCCTGTGAGATGATCTTGTAGGCTCCCCCCATCAGCACATGCAGTGGGGGTCCTAACCGGGACCTCCCGCCAGTTCTACACACAAGCCTTACCTCAGGGGGTACTCCAAGTACCCCCAGCACATAAAATGAACCTCCCCCAATGCTGGGGGTCCCCATCGGGACCCCCAAAGTGACCCTGTATCAATCCATGCACGGGGGGCCTCAGCGGACCCCCGCTTCATTTAAAAATTAAAATGTCCCACCTCGGTACTTAAAGGGCCTAAGGCACACTATTAAACAATCCTAGCTGCGGGGGTGCTGTAACTACCCCCATGGAACCTAACATTAACTCACCGCAGTGTCCCTACATTAACCCCTTGCAGCAGGGGTTCCCGATCGACATCGATTGAGACCTCCACTGCATTTAACATTTTCTAATTTCTTGCCTTGCGGGTCCTGAATGGACCTGCGCTAAAAAAAAATTAACCCCTGCCGCGGAGGTACTATAAGTACCCCCCAAGGCACCTAAAATTAACCCTATAGCTCATGGGGTTCTATACAGAGCCCCATGAGCCCTTAATTAACCCTATCACTCATGAGGCTCTATACAGACCCCCGAAAGCCTCTTTTTAACTCCATCTGTCCAATAGGGGTCCATATAGACCCCTATAAGACACTAATTAATCCCAATAATAACCTCCCAAATGCCCCACGTTCCTCCAGGACCCTGCTGACACAAAGTCTAAGCACTACACTATTAACCCTAACTATACCCCATTAACTCCTGAACCGTAACTATATCCATTAACCCATACTAAACCCCTTTAACCCTATATAGACCTATTTAACCCAAACTGGGCCTATCTAACCCCATCTAGAACTATTTAACTCTAACTGGGCCTATCTAACCCCATTTAGTCCTATTTAACTCTAACGGCCTATTTATCCCCATCTGGAATTATTTAACTCTATCTAGTCCTCTGTAAGCCTATCTCATCCTATTTAACCTTAACTGGGCCTATTTAACCTCATCTGGACCTATTTAAACCTAACTGGGGCTACTTAACCCCATATTGTGCTATGTAAACCTATCTAGTCCTATTTAACCTTAACTGGGCCTATTTAACCCCAATTGTACCCAGTAAACTCTATCATACCCAACACTATTAACTCCCCCTCTACCCTGTTAAACCCTACACTATATACCTATCGCCCTAATAAAATCCCTATTACAATTTAAATAAAGAAGGAAAGAGCAAAGACACCTTTTTATCCAGAAACAACTCCACTATTTATTAAATAGAAAACCTAAATCAATTATTAGAAACGTGTGACTTTATTAAAGTATTTCAGAAAGGAATTTTAAAACATATTTAAAATTGATAAGACACAGTGAACTTTTTCCTGAATATTCCTTTGGATCGAACCCAACTGTACTTACAAGTATTATTATGAACTCTATAAGTTTTATTATCTTTATTGTGTCCTTTTTCTCAATATCTTAATACTTGACATATAATTATGACAGAAGATACCTTAATACATGTTCAAAAGTGTCCCTGTTTCTTAATGGGACGGACAACCAGCTAGTACCAGAAGTGTTTAAAGTGCTTGTGCAAAGTGATACTTGCATATATAGATAATCAAGAGATAATATAATATAAATGACTTACAATTGAAATTAAATTTAGATAAAGGGGGTAGTCCCATTTACCCCATTAGAGTATTAATAAAAATTGAACTATTCTAATTCTAGCTGTACATCACACCCCCCAAAAAGACAAGGGACAAAAAAGTTGTAATTAATGTATAAATAAAAAGAGCAAATAGGTATATTGAAGAAAGGAAGTTAGGTTTACAGTTGATACTGACTGTTTAATACCATATCATTTTAAGCATATATTTTCTACACACAATATAACATTTTTCAAATAGTAGAGTCTTTTAGTAAAAAATATATAGCATCCTTATCTCAGTCAGTTGCAAGCGGAGTCAGGATGGCTAAGGATTTAATCAAGACCGGGCCCGGTTGTTCAGCATCCCTCCGCTGTAATGGCGCAAATCAGTAAGTAAAGTTGTGTCTACAGTGGCCGACGCGCGTGTTTCGTTGCTGCTTCGTCAAGGATCATAATCCATAATTACAGTTAGGTTCGATACAAAGGAATATTCAGGAAAAAGTTCACTGTGTCTTATCAGTTTTAAATATGTTTTAAAAGTCCTTTTTGAAATACTTTAATAAAGTCACAAGTTTCTAATAATTGATTTATGTTTTCTATTTAATAAATAGTGGAGTTGTTTCTGGATAAAAGGGTGTCTTTTCTCATTTCCTTCTTTATTTAAATTGTTCTATTTACATCCTTTCAGTACCAGGCCTTTATAAGTTTAAAGAAATAATGATATTAAGATAAATATTTAACAAATTGAGCCTTTGTATAACTCTGTTCAATATTTTTCTTCCTCAAATTTTTGTTTAAAAAATCCCTATTACCCCACTGATTGCAGAAAATAATAAAACCTATAATTACAGAAAAAAGGACATTACAGAAAATAAAAAAGGACATTACAGAAAAAAAAGAACTACGCACTTGAAAAGAAAATACATGCACATATAACACATTACATTACAATACAGCAATAAATACAACAAATACAGTTACAATAAATCAATAAATACAATACAGTTCAAATGTCCCCCTAACTACATATTATTATTCCCTAACTACAATACATGAACCTCAAACTACAATACAGTAACTCTAGCTACAATACATTAACCCTATCTACAATACAGGGGATGTGTTTAGGGAGCAGGGGGAAACATTTGAGTCGGGCTGCTCCAAGGGGAGTCGGGCTGCTCAGAGGGACCACATACCGGCTTTAGTAGCCCTTGCAAACACTTTTTTGTGCCCGTAGGGATTCCTCCAAGGTCCGAGGTTCACCCCATAGATTTATGGCTGCGTATTACTACGTAGCTCTCTCTTCGGCCGTTTTTGAGTGTCTTCTTGCAATGGCGGCTGCAAGGAACATATTGAGGAATCGGTCCTCGCAAACAGCACTAAGATACCTTTTGCAAGGACCGAGGGAACAACAAATTCTAATTTAATATGGCCCAGAGTAAGCAAGTGGTTTACCTTCTCACCTGACTTCTATGTTTATCATCTTGAATAATGACATCCTGACTATGTTTATGGTTCTAATATTGATTTTTTTTTTTCTCACAAGGCACCTAGATGTTATCCACTGTATGTCTCTGCAATGCAATGTTACCTGGAAGCAGACTTGCATGAGTGACTGAGCCAGGACAGTGTTGCGGTTACATTCCCTGGGAATGAGTGACTGAGCCAGTGCAGTGTTCGGGTTACATTCCCCGGGCATGAGTGACTGAGCAAGGACAGTGTTGGGGTTACATTCCCTGGGAATGAGTGACTGAGCCAGTGCAGTGTTCGGGTTACATTCCCTGGGCATGAGTGACTGAGCAAGGACAGTGTTGGGGTTACATTCCCCGGGCATGAGTGACTGAGCCAGTGCAGTGTTCGGGTTACATTCCCCGGGCATGAGTGACTGAGCCAGAGCAGTGTTCGGGTTACATTCCCCGGGCATGAGTGACTGAGACAGTGCAGTGTTGGGGTTACATTCCTCGGGCCTCAGCGATTGAGTGACTGAACTAGTGCAGTGTTGACGTTACATGCCGAATTTACCTGTGTGTAAGTGAGGAGTGAAAGATGCTGCTGCTAAAACAGCCCTCGCTGACAAATATACTTAGCAGAGCATCCTATGTGCAGCTAATCTAGCCATCTTTTATAGTAACTCTAAAACAACGAAAACTATATTTATCCAGCATCTACCAATCCCTATGGGTGCCATATAACTGAGTCTACTGTATATATATATATATATACATACAGTGGCGTAGTTAGAGCTTTTACCGCACAGAGCTGCCGCTTAGTTTACCGCACCAACCCCCACCCCCTGCGTTAAAACTCGGGGGCAGCCGCGGGTGGCAAAAGCACTCACACAGACTTATACACACACTCATAAACACACTCACAAAGACTTACACATAATCAGACACACTAACACATACAGACACACTCATAGACACACCCAAAGACTTAAACTCACGCACATAGATTTGCACATAGTCTAACAGACACATACACACACAAAGACACACACAGACACACTCAGACACATACATACTTATAGGCACTCCCACAGACACACTCATGGACACACATTCACAAGGACACAAACAGACTTACGCACACTCACACACAGCCACAGTTACACACACACACACACACACACACACACAGAAACACATTCACACAGACACACTCACAGACAAACTCACACACAGAGACACACATACAGACACACTCACACACAAAGACTTACACATACCCTTTCAGACACAAACACACACTCACAGACTCACACTCACAGGCACACTCACAGACAAACACTCACTCACAGAAAGACACTCAAAGACACACACACTAACAGACACATGCAAACAGACTCACAAATACAGATACACACTCACACAGACACACACACTCACAGACTTACAAACTCACATACACACAGAGAAACACATTCACACACAAAAACACACATACAGACACACTCACACACACAGACTTACACATACACTCACAGACACACAGACACACACTCACAGACACACATAGACACACACACATTGACTCACAGACACACACACTCACAAAGACACACACACTCACAGACACACAAACAGACACACACTCACTCCCAGACACACACTCACAGACACACACACACTCACTCACATACACACATTCACAGACACCAATAGACACACACTCACTCACAGATACTGACATACACTCACAGACACACATAGACAGACACACACACACACACACATTTATTCCTGCTTTGGGTAACCATAGATGGAAAACTATCTAAGCAGTCTGTGGATGAGTCTTTTCTAGATTCGGGTAGCCATTGTAATCCCCTTCAATATCAGCACAAGTCTTGGTGAATTGCACCTGCAGTGTGTTCTAGGAAACTGTGTATAATATACTGAGTCATACGAAGCAAACCTCCATCGCACATGAGGGGCAGAGGGGCAAAACCATCTGATTAATAATCACAAACCTTCACAGACACAGTTGCAGCTTAGTGAATTTACCCAGCTGTCACATACAATTGTATCTGATTTATCAGGGAGGTCAGGTAAACCTCAAAAGAAATGTGTTCTTTCATTGTATAATTTTGTTAATTATATTTGGGGTCCACACCCTTTGAGAACCACTGGGGTTAGAATGATTTAGTGAATTAGACTACTGAATCATTATTGGAAGTGTGAGAAAGTCAACCAAGAATCCAAACATACCAGACTGCTTTGTGTTTGTGATCTTGTTGCACGGTAAGTGTAACGGAACCCATCACTGTTTTACCCTGTTTTATGGTTATTTAATTCTTGGTTAAAATATGATCCTACTGTTATATTATATATATGTTGGTTGATGCTCTGCAGGATATTAGCTCAGAATATTACAGACACCTAGCATAATACATAATCCTATTAGGGTCTCCTAGAGGCAGGAGAGCCCTATTGTGTAAAGTGTTCACATTGTGAAAGATGGAACAAAGAGAAGCATTATCTTATCAATGTCTGTTATTGAATCAAAGTAGCCGGCTAGTCCCTGGGAGGTGTGACCCCACCTATTGTTCTCTCTATGTGTATTACCTGTGGCCAAAGAGATGTATAAATATTTCTGTAAAGGTAAATAAAGTCAGTATTTATTTGACTCCCAAATTGTGTGTCGTCCAATATGGGAGGTCGGGAATGGTGAGACTGTAGTGCCTCTTGGGTATTTGACCGTATACCAGCGGAGATATTGGACTGCGTGTTCCAGCTCCGTTACATTTGTTGGCAAGTGGCGGAATTGTTCCCACGGTCAGAAGAACAGCTACAGGAGACACCATTCCGTGGAGTACAAATTGAGGGCAACGCTAGTATCCGTACAGCGCCCCTGGCTACCTCAGGATGGTACCGGCTAGTTTTCAGACAGCGTTCCATCATGAGGAGGAGGAGGCGGCCGCGGACTACAGGGATGCAGACAGAAAGGAACTCATGGTTACAGTACCTCTTATTAACCCACAGAATGAGTTTGGAAGAGAACTCCAAAGCAGACTGGCCTTTTTCCCAGGTACGCTTCCCATAAAAACCTTGGAATGGTTAATGACAGATGTACACAAATACATAATGGAAAAGCAGCGGGCACGGGAGCGGTCCATCTTGGGAGCTGCTAACCCACCTCCCACCATTAACCCCGCCCCAGCACTGCGTCCGGGTGGTGGGAACTACCAAACCCCTCCACGGTACATCAGGTGCCACAAGTGTAACCAGCAGGGCCACATGCAGAGAGACTGTCCCAGAAACAGAAACCGCTCCACGTGGAATACTCCAACTTCCACCTCCCAGCAGCAGTGTGTTCCCCAGGGGGCCGAAGGTGTCGTCCTTCCCACCCAGCGACAGTGTGTACCCCAGGGAGCTGAAGGTGTCGTCCTTCCTCCCCAGCAGCAGTGTGTACCCCAGGGGGCCGAAGGTGTCGTCCTTCCCCCCCAGCTGCAGTGTGTACCCCAGGGAGCAGAAGGTGTCGTCCTACCCCCCCGCGACAGTGTGTACCCCAGGGAGCTGAAGGTGTCGTCCTTCCTCCCCAGCAGCAGTGTGTATCCCAGGGAGCTGAAGGTGTCGTCCTTCCTCCCCAGCGGCAGTGTGTACCCCAGGGAGCAGAAGCTGCCGTCCTTTCTCCCCAGCGGCAGTGTGTATCCCAGGGGGCCGAAGGTGTCGTCCTTCCCCCCCAGCGGCAGTGTGTACCCCAGGGAGCTGAAGGTGTCGTCAATCCTCCCCAGCGGCTGTACCCCAGGGAGCAGAAGGTGTCGTCCTACCCCCCCGCGACAGTGTGTACCCCAGGGAGCAGAAGGTGCCGTCCTTTCTCCCCAGCGGCAGTGTGTACCCCAGGGGGCCGAAGGTGCCGTCCTTTCTCCCCAGCGGCAGTGTGTACCCCAGGGAGCTGAAGGTGTCGTCCTTCCTCCCCAGCGGCAGTGTGTACCCCAGGGAGCTGAAGGTGTCGTCCTTCCTCCCCAGCGACAGTGTGTACCCCAGGGAGCAGAAGGTGCCGTCCTTCCTCCCAGCGGCAGTGTGTACCCCAGGGGGCCGAAGGGGTCGTCCTTCCCCCCCAGTGGCAGTGTGAACCACAGGGGGCAGAAGGTGTCGTCCTTCCCCCCCAGCGGCCGTGTGAACCCCAGGGGGCAGAAGGTGTCGTCCTTCCTCCCCAGCGGCAGTGTGAACCCCAGGGGGCAGAAGGTGTCGTCCTTTCCACCAAGCGGCAGTGTGAACCCCACGGAGCTGAAGATGTCGCCCTCTCCCCCCAGCGACAGTGTGTACCCCAGGGAGCAGAAGGTGCCGTCCTTTCTCCCCAGCGGCAGTGTGTACCCCCGGGGGCCGAAGGGGTCGTCCTCCCCCCCCAGCGGCAGTGTGAACCACAGGGGGCAGAAGGTGTCGTCCTTCCCCCCCAGCGGCAGTGTGAACCACAGGGGGCAGAAGGTGTCGTCCTTCCCCCCCAGCGGCCGTGTGAACTTCAGGGGGCAGAAGGTGTCGTCCTTCCTCCCCAGCGGCAGTGTGAACCCCAGGGGGCAGAAGGTGTCGTCCTTTCCACCAAGCGGCAGTGTGAACCCCAGGGAGCTGAAGATGTCGCCCTCTCCCCCCAGCGACAGTGTGTACCCCAGGGAGCAGAAGGTGCCGTCCTTTCTCCCCAGCGGCAGTGTGTACCCCAGGGGGCCGAAGGGGTCGTCCTTCCCCCCCAGCGGCAGTGTGAACCACAGGGGGCAGAAGGTGTCGTCCTTCCCCCCCAGCGGCCGTGTGAACCCCAGGGGGCAGAAGGTGTCCTCCTTCCTCTCCAGCGGCAGTGTGAACCCCAGGGGGCAGAAGGTGTCGTCCTTTCCACCAAGCGGCAGTGTGAACCCCAGGGAGCTGAAGATGTCGCCCTCTCCCCCCAGCAACAGTGTGTACCCCAGGGAGCAGAAGGTGCCGTCCTTTCTCCCCAGCGGCAGTGTGTACCCCAGGGGGCCGAAGGGGTCGTCCTCCCCCCCAGCGGCAGTGTGAACCACAGGGGGCAGAAGGTGTCGTCCTTCCCCCCCAGCGGCCGTGTGAACCCCAGGGGGCAGAAGGTGTCGTCCTTCCTCCCCAGCGGCAGTGTGAACCCCAGGGGGCAGAAGGTGTCGTCCTTTCCACCAAGTGGCAGTGTGAACCCCAGGGAGCTGAAGATGTCGCCCTCTCCCCCCAGCGACAGTGTGTACCCCAGGGAGCAGAAGGTGCCGTCCTTTCTCCCCAGCGGCAGTGTGTACCCCAGGGGGCCGAAGGGGTCGTCCTCCCCCCCCAGCGGCAGTGTGAACCACAGGGGGCAGAAGGTGTCGTCCTTCCCCCCTAGGGGCCGTGTGAACCCCAGGGGTCAGAAGGTGTCGTCCTTCCTCCCCAGCGGCAGTGTGAACCCCAGGGGGCAGAAGGTGTCGTCCTTCCCACCCAGTGGCAGTGTGAACCCCAGGGAGCTGAAGATGTCACCCTCTCCCCCCAGCGACAGCTTACCCTAACAAGGGGAGACACCAATCCCCCAGACGGCGCAGATGGGACCAGGGTCTCTGTGCCTGACCTACCGGGATGCTGGACAGCCTGTCCAGATCCCCAAATACTCTAACTGGGACAACCGGAGGAGGGGGTAAGTACAAATTCCCCTCCCCAGCTAACTCCTAATGTGGCTCCAGGGTTAACAGAGGAAATCTTAACCCCCACTGCCCCCCTCCTTTCCCTGGCTACTGAGCCGGAATATGTCCCAAGTACCCCAGCAGAAGAGCTGACAGTGGGGCAGAGTGCAGTCGGCCTCTGCCCTCCCTCTGTCCCTTGTACAGAGCAGGATGTCCTGCAGGTTATACCAGCAGAAGAGCTGGCATCAGGGCAGAGTGCAGTCGGCCTCTGCCCTCCCTTTGTCCCTTGTACAGAGCAGGAGGTCCTGCTGGTTATACCAGAGGAAGAGCTGGAATCAGGGCAGAGTGCCGCTGGCCTCTGCCCCTCAAGTCCCCTCAGCGTGTTGCCCCATCACCCCAGCGAAATATCCAGGTGCCTGGTTAAATTTTCCCTCGAAAGGGGAGATGTGTGACAAAGTGCCCTTCGCCACTTTGGCTTGGAGAGGACTGTTTGCCAGCCTCCTGCCCTGCGACTATGGCCCTGGGACATATTGCCCTTTGGAACCAGTGTTCGGCCATGCCAGAGTGTATGTCACTCATTCTGGCCCTTTACATACAGGGGGGTTATTCTGTACTTGCCCTGTATGAACCATGATACCCCAGATAACTGTGCCATGAAGCCCATTCATATAATGAAAGACTATGGGAAAGACTGTAGCTACATGGCAATTGAACTGTGTGAAGAGGATCTGAGCGCTATTCGGTAGTTTTGTGCGCTCAGATCCCAGCTACCTGGGGATATGGGAAATGTGAGTAAATGTGAATTGCAGTAATGCTGATGGGTTGTCAAACTAGAGAATTGACCAACAAATACTTTTGTCCGGACATCCCCAGGCCGATCCGTTGGGATCAGACTGTGTATGCCGGCTTATGGTCACGGGGGAGGTGTGTAACGGAACCCATCACTTTTTTACCCTGTTTTATGGTTATTTAATTCTTGGTTAAAATATGATCCTACTGTTATATTATATGTATGTTGGTTGATGCTCTGCAGGATATTAGCTCAGAATATTACAGACACCTAGCATAATACATAATCCTATTAGGGTCTCCTAGAGGCAGGAGAGCCCTATTGTGTAAAGTGTTCACATTGTGAAAGATGGAACAAAGAGAAGCATTATCTTATCAATGTCTGTTATTGAATCAAAGTAGCCGGCTAGTCCCTGGGAGGTGTGACCCCACCTATTGTTCTCTCTATGTGTATTACCTGTGGCCAAAGAGATGTATAAATATTTCTGCAAAGGTAAATAAAGTCAGTATTCATTTGACTCCCAAATTGTGTGTCGTCCAATATGGGAGGTCGGGAATGGTGAGACTGTAGTGCCTCTTGGATATTTTACTGTATACCAGCGGAGATATTGGACTGCGTGTTCCAGCTCCGTTACAGTAAGTAAATTAGTTCTTTGGACTATTTTGTTTATGAACAATATTATTTCTGTTTTCAGGATTCAGGTGGTGTCTTTAGGTAAGGTTACTGGGAGTTTAATAGTTTTCATGTATTAAGTGTTACATAACAACTGGGTAAAATGTATCTGATAAGAGTTAATTAGATGTTTAATTAGTACACTAATTCAACCCCACCAGGCATGGTATTATGAGTAATACTATGGAATCATTAATTCTCTAACTACTAGCTAGGGTTCATGTTATGGTGCTGTATATTTATATTCAGAGCCTAGTTCTGCTTGTGATCTAATAATCAGTGGACATAATCTTTATCAGCAGCTTTACTATAACCATACAGGTATTTACATATTTTCTGTTGAAAAACATGTTTAAAATGTCTCATGTGTTGGTACCATTTTTGGCCCTTTTCTATTGTATTTTGAAAATTGTCCAGTGTGTTTGAAGCTATCTCTAAACTCGAGACTAATTGAGAAACTAGCGGTTTTGTGCACACAATTGCATCAGAGAATATAGCCACTGCCACATAGACCACCGGGAAGAGAATGCTGGATTACTATCGGCTGTGGCAGACTGAGAAACATTTGAAAATGATATGCCATGTGATGGTAACTCACAAGCTTGAGAGGATCACATGAGCTGAATACATTGGAAGTTACAAATATCTGAGGTTGATTCTTAGCTGCAACTCAGCAGGTGCCAGGCTAACAAGAAAAGAAGATAACTGGAGCTGTTCAATCACATATATAGTTGTGAGCGTACGGGTCGTTGCTAACGCTTGCGGGCTCGCGTAGCGAGCCCGCAAGAACTGCGTCCCTCGCAAAGCGAGGGACGCTGTTCCCCGCAAATGTGGGTCCTCGCAAAGTGAGGGCCTGCATTTGCGGTGGTGGGAGCATCCCAACGTCCCCGCAAATGCGGATCCTCGCGAAGCGAGGGTCCGCATTTGCGGAGGTGGAGGCTCAACGTCGGCTGTGTTAACACACACATACACACACACGACTTTAAACAAAATAAACCCAACCTCCCAGCCAACAAAAACCCAACAACGTCCCCGCAAATGCGGATCCTCGCAAAGCGAGGGTCCGCATTTCCGGTGGTGGGAGCATCCCAACGTCGGCTGTGTTGTTCACACACATACACATACACGACTTTATAACAAAAAAAAACTCAAAGGCCCCTCACACCCGCTTACACCCCGGGCACACACAAGCAAGACTTAACAAAAAAAAAAGCAAAAAAGGCCCTTCACACGCTCTTAACACACATACGCACGACTTAGAAACAAATACACTGCATCGTACACTGCGTATATCGCAAAAAAATACGGCAACATCGCAACAAAATACGGCCACATTGGAAAAAAATACGGCCGCGAAAGACCCATTACAAACGCCGCGCATCAAAACATCACAAACACAAGAAATAAACACAACGAACACATAAAAAGCTTACTTACAGCAAGGGGGGGGGCATCAGGCACCTCGAAAAGTTCATTTACACGTCCATTTAAGTTAAAAATATGAGTTTAAACGGCCAAAAATCGACTAAGCGAGAGAAAAAATGGCCAACAAAGAAAACGAAAACGAGGCTTCAGACGTCACTACACTGCAGTAACTCGGAAAAATGAAACACATACTATGCGGAACGTACCACAGTCACAGTTAAACACCATTTTGAACACTACTACGCACAAAATGGCGGATGGAACGCAAATTGTAAGCTGGAACGCAAATAGCGCATGCGTATTGCGTTATAACGTTCTGAGGCACTTGAAAGTTTAAAAACATACTGCCTACTTTCCAGAAATTTCTACAAGGTTATAAATACTGCCTACTTTCCAGAAATTTCGACAATTTTACTCAGGTGATGAAGAGAGTGACTTCTGAGTTAACTGCTGCTCTTACTTCAGAAGAGAATTGTTTCCTAATTTACTACTTTACATTGTGCAAATTACAACTGAGAGGTAAGCTATAATATATTACATTTTATTATAAAGACACCACAAAAAAAAAAAAAGAACTATGAAAATGTGATTTATGTAGTGACATGTCCCACGCACATTTATGTCTATCATGTATAGTCACATGTCACACACACATTTATGTGTGTAGGCCCACAAAAAAAATAAGGTTCATTTAACAAAAAAAAATGTGATTTATGTAGTGACATGTGACACGCACATATATGTGTATCCAGTATAGTGACATGTGACACGCACATTTATGTGTATTGCCCCTGCAACAAAATGATCTTAAAACAAACTAATTAAACAACTACATTTAAATGACATTACAAAAAAAAAATTTGTAATATTAAAATATGAGTCATGTATACTGATATGTGACACGCACATATATGTGTATCATCTATAGTCACATGTCACACACACATTTATGTGTGTTGGCAAAAACAAAAAATAAGGTTCATTTAACAATTAAAATATCATTCATGTATAGTGATATGTCACACGCACAGAAAAAAATTACATTGAACTCTGAAAATGTGCTTCATGTATGTGACATATGTGTGTAGCCCCCCCAAAAAATAATGTTAATTGAAAATAATTACAGAAGTATATTTAAATGACATTAATTTAGTGCAATTCAATATATTACCTAAAACTCAATCTTTCTACTTCTTTTAATATTCAGACTCTGCATCAACAGCATTACTCAACAATTTGCACCGTGCATTGTGAAGCACAATCCCTTTTAAAGAACACCAACAAAAAAGAACAGGTAAGATATAAAAATACATTACATGCTGAAAAAGCCATGCTTTGCTAAATCAAAAAATAAATAAATACAATTAACCATTTCACTTTCTTTTTCAAACAGACACCCTCCCACTGACACTTCAATCAAGGTAAAGTATTAAGTATAAAAAAAGAAAAGAACTATGAGCCTCATTCAATTGTGAATTGGCCAATTGAATAGGGCTCTATATAAGCACATAACATATTTTTTATACAGAACTTTTTAGTTACTGAACTTCTATCCAAAATCAAGGTCTTCACTAACTAAAAACTTCCGTCAAAAAATATGTTATGTGCTTATATAGAGCCCTCTTCAATTGGCAAAATTACAATTGAATGAGGACCTATATATCTTTAATGGCAGAGGGCCTCATTTAAATGTGATTGGCCCATTTCAATAGGGCTCTATATAAGCACAGAGCATATTTTTTTACTGAACTTTTTAGTTAGTGAAGACCTTGCTTTTGGATACAAGTTCACTAACTAAAAACTTCTGTAAAAAATATGCTCTGTGGTCATATTGAGCCCTATTCGATAGCCCAAAACGCAATTGAATCAGGCCCCGACAATATAACAAATGCAGCAACCAAAGGCCCTCATTCAATTGCTATTTGACCAATTGAATAGCGGTTTAAATAAGCACATATATTTTTTTTAAAGAAGTTTTTAGTTAGTGAAAACCTTGATTTTGGATAGATGTTGACGAACTAAAAACTTCTTTAAAAAAAATATGTTATGTGCTTATTTAGACCCCTAAAGCCTCATTCAATTCCAAGTTGCCCAATTGAATAGGGCTCTATATAAGCACATACAAAAAAATGTAAACAAACTTTTTAGTTACTGAACCTCTATCCAAAACCAAGCTTTTCACTAACTAAAAACTTCTGTCAAAAAAAAATGTTATGTGCTTATATAGAGACCTATTCAATTGACAAACTTCTAATTGAATGAGGACCCTATTGCATTGGCCAAACTGCAATTGAATGAGGCCCAAAGTATGCAACATATGGTATACACAAAGTGGTACACACAAAACAGGATTGTAACAAACTCAGACAAACACATAAGAAAAATAAATTAACTTTCTTATTCAATGTTTCACAACCTATAAGCATTAGAAAAAAGCCTAAATAAGCATACCACAAGTGGTGCGCACCAAACAGGATTGTACAAAAACTCATACAAACACATAGCAAAGTAAATTAATATTCTTATTTCATGTTTAGCAACCTATAAGCCTTAGAAAGAAGCCTAAATAAGCATACCAACAGTGGTACAAAAACTCATACAAACACATAGCAAAGTAAATTAATATTCTTATTTCATGTTTAGCAACCTATAAGCCTTAGAAAATAGCCTAAATAAGCATACCACAAGTGTTGCGCACCAAACAGGATTGTACAAAAACTCATACAAACACATAGCAAAGTAAATTAATAATATTTCATGTTTAACAACCTATAAGCCTTACAAAGAAGCCTAAATAAGCATACCAAAAGTGGTTGCGCACCAAACAGGATTGTAGAAAAACTCTTACAAACACATAGCAAACTACATTGATATTCTTATTTCATGTTTAACTACCTATAAGCCTCAGAAAGAAGCCTAAATAAGCATAGCAAAAGTGGTGTGTACTAAACAGGATTGTCGAAAAACTCACACAAACACATAGGAAACTAAATTAAGATTCTTATTTAATGTTTAAGAACGTATAAGCCTTAGAAAGAAGCATAAATAAGCATACCACTTTTGGTGCGCACCAAACAGGATTTTAAAAAAACTCACACAAACACATAGCAAACTAAATTAATATTCTTCTTTAATATTTAAGAATCTTTAACAACCTATAAGCCTTACAAAGAAGCCTAAATAAGCATACCAAAAGTGCGGAACAGAAAATAGGATAATGCTAAAACCAGTGCAATCATATACAAAATAATTCACAAAAAAATAATTACAGTATAAAAAAATGATCTATGCAATATAAAAATACATTTAAAGTATTTTGAAAAGGTTGCACAAAGAAATAGTAGAAAAATTCACCATAACAGATACAGTACACAGAAATAATGTCATTTTTTAGTTAATACAAATACATTCAAATCAAATAACATTTTCTTTTTTATTTTACAACAGATACTGCGTGAAGACCATCGGACCAGGAGTTTCAACTGAGGACCAGACCAGCGGGCGAGGACTATCAACAGAGGACTACACCATCGGACCAGGACTTTCAACACAGGACTACACCATCGGACGAGGACTTTCAACACAGGACCAGACCATCGGACGAAGGCTTTCAACACAGGACCAACAAAGATTCTGCTTGAAATCAAACTTCAACCAAGGTACAGTATAACAAGTAAAAAAAGAGAAAAATAAATAAATATCTTAGCTTTGTATCGATGTCAACAGAAAATACAATTTAAAAAAAAAAACACCAGTAACTATAACTTTGAAAAAAATATAACTAACACATTTTTCTGCTATCTCTTCTTTGTCTTTTAGGGCCAATAATCTTTAACAGTAAATACAAACTTCAATGTAGCCAGAAAAAAATAATGCATACTCCAAAAAAGGCTCTAAACACAGACTCTATATAATTTCTCATTGGACATTTCCAGTCCTACACCCTCATTGAATTGCCATTTGACAAATTGAATAGTGCTGTAAATAAAACCATAACATTTTTTTTCAAAAAACTTTTTTGTTAGTGAAAACCTTGCTTTTGGATACATGTTTACTAAATAAAAAATTATTTTAAAAATTATATGATGACCTTATTTAGATCTCTATTCAATTGACAAAATTGAAATTGAATAAGTATAAAATGTAAACACACTGTTGATAACAATTTTTGATGAAAACAAACTTAACATCTCAAAATAAACTAAAGATACATTATTATTTTTTTACAGATTAACATGGCTGATAACGAGAGTAAACAAGAAAAGAAAAGATGCCAAGCTAGAGAACGACGACAGAGAGCAGACAGCCAGCAGACACCGGAGAAGAAGGAAATTTGACGAGAAAAAGAACGCAAAAGAATTACAAGCAAAAGACTGTCACCTGCACAAATTAAAGATATGCCAAAAAAAGCTACCAAGCAAATAAAGCATTTAGAACCCGTTCCTCAAACATCAGATGACATTTTACCTGAAAAAATACAAGACATACCAAAAAAAGCAACGAAAAAAAAAAAAAAGCATTTAGAACCTGTTCATGAAACATTACATGACATTTTACCTCAAACAATACAACATATACCAAGAAAAGCCACGAAAAAAACAAAGCATTTAGAACCTGTTGTTGAAACATTATATGACATTTCACCTGATGAATATGAAAGTCAAAATCCTATATGCTTTGCAAATTGTCCATTACTTAAGTCTTTAGCAGTAGAGGTTCATAGTTGTGGGGACATGACTACTCAATGTCAGTTTTGTGGAGAGGAGAGAGACCCAGAGATGGCCAATTTATTAGTTGCTGTCAAAAAGGCAAGTTCAAACTTCCAGAAAGGAAAGAATTTCCTATCAATTTACAAAACATTATGACGGAACCTGCTTTTCAAAACTACAAAAATTTTAAGAAAACATAAGATCCTACAATAGTGCCTTAGCCTTTGCATCTATGGGGGTAACATTAGCTGCTAATGTACCAGGACATGGTCCTTACTGTTTTAAATTCCAAGGACAAATTGATCATCGCACTTCCCATTTACATCCAGAGGAAGGACATCAAAGAAAATTAGCTCAACTATATGTCCTAGATACAATGGAAGCTGTTAACCAACGTATGCAGATGGAAGAAAATAAAAAATGCTTACACAGTGTTTTTATAGAGCTAAATAACATTATGGACAACAATCCCTACAGTAAAGCTTATAAAAAATTGGCAGAAGTAGAAAATGAACAACTACTTCATGCACAAAGACATCAATTACCAATGCCAAAGGTTAATATGGTGCTTAAAAGAGACAGACATACTGATAAACGTCGTTATAACTTGCCAACATCAAATGAGGTTGCAATGGTGTTTCAGAATGATGAAGGAGAACCACCATTTCAAAGAGACATTAGAATATATCCCAGAAATGAGGAGCAACCGTTCATTAATATGAGTATCTTAAGTCCAAATTTAGATCCAATGACATATCCCATCTTTTTCCCACACGGAGAAGCAGGTTGGCAACCAAAATTAACAGTTCCCAGTTACCCAAATGCTAAAGACAGAATCCGAAATAATGTTTCTATGCTTGAATTTAAAGTAGCTCAAATTGCCATTCGCAATGTATTTAATCCAATTTTATGCTCCCACCACCGCAAATGCGGACCCTCGCTTCGCGAGGATCCGCATTTGCGGGGACGTTGTTGGGTTTTTGTTGGCTGGGCGGTTGGGTTTATTCTGTTAAAAAAGTCGTGTGTGTGTATGTGTGTGTTAACACAGCCGACGTTGAGCCTCCACAACCGCAAATGCGGGCCCTCGCTTCGCGAGGACCCGCATTTGCGGTGAACTGCGTCCCTCGCTTCGCGAGGGACGCAGTTCTTGCGAGCCCGCAAGCGTGAGCAACGACTCGTACGCTCACAACTATATATGTGATACAATATCTAACTTGCTTCTTGAACACACAACAATAATGCATTTTTACTGATATTTTTGAGGATATCGTTATGTATCTATGTTTATTTTTGTAATGTCACTATTAAATCAAATCCTTTACATACGTTTATTAGGATTAATGAAGCTAAAGTTCCAAGAGGTGGGAAAGCAGTGGAACAATGGGTGACAGGGTACAGACTATGGTCATAGTTCAGACAGGAAGAATGGCAGACAAAAAAATTCTTAGCAATTCATACACACTGGGGGAAGCAGGAGAATGTAGGCAATAGTATTGTGGTCATGCAAGCAGAATGGTAATATCAGTAGCCAGTAGCGTCTGGAGGATACATTTGACAAGTAGCCATGAGGTAGGGGTTGTACACAAAAACTGTTAGCCAGGTATTAGAATACTTAATAAAGCTATAGTGGTAGTAAGGCAGCACAACAGGCAGTTAGGTGACCAAGCATCAGGGCAGTCCTGGTAACCAGATGTACAGCAGGACAGGTGTAACAAGTAGCCAGGTGCAACCAGGAATAGCGAGGAACAGACAGAAGAAGTAGCCTCGAACAGTCAGAAGCTTTCAGGAATAGCAGGATACACAGGACACCCAGCGAGCAGATTAATTCATTTCACAAATTTCACTGGGTTTTATATTTCACTTGGAATTATATAGCACAGATACTATAACGAGCTGAGCAAAATCATAGGCTTCAGGCTTGAAGATTTTTTTTCTTTTTATCTGATTTTGTTATTTATTTGCACTTTCAATCAAAATAAAGACAATTTATGACCCCTAATGCTAACATCTTATTTAGTTCCCTGATAATCTTATCTATTACAATTAGTGATGTCCCGAACAGTTTGCCATATAAATATTCGCTGCGATTTTCGCATGTTCGTGTTCGCAACGAACGACGAACATATGCGCATTTCGGTCCGCCCCCTATTCTTTATCATTGAGGAAACTTTGACCCTGCACCTTACAGTCAGCAGACACATTCCAGCCAATCAGCAGCATACACTCCCTTCCAGAGCCTTCCATCTGTATGACAGCCTCCATTTTAGAATCATTCTGTAGCTGCATTCGTTGAGAGAGGAGATATATTCTAAATGCTCTTGATTTAATAGGGAAATAGATAGCCAGGCTGTGTATTTAGCTTTAACTACACACCTGAAGGACTCCTTTGATATCTGCTGCAAGGACAGCAACCCAAAAAACCCTTTGTAGGGCTAGAACATCATTTATTTTATTTTATTATTTTTTTCTGCTGATTTAATAGGGAAAAAGATAGCCAGGCTATGTATTTAGCTTTAACTACACACCTGAAGGATTCCTTTGATATCTGCTGAAAGGACAGCAACCAAAAAAGCCCTTTTTAGGGCTAAAACATCATTTATTTTATTTTATTATTTTTTTTCTGCTGATTTAATAGGGAAATAGATAGCTAGGCTGTGTATTTAGCTTTAACTACACACCTGAAGGACTCATTTGATATCTGCTGCAAGGTCAGCAACCCAAAAAAAAATATTTTATTATTTTTTTCTGTGTAATCTAATTGCATATGCCTGCCTGCTAGTGTGTGTGTGAGGCCTATTGCATCTAGTCTGCCAACTTTTTCCAGTGCACAGTGACACTCATATCTGGTGTCACCGTAGTGTGCAGTGAAATAAAACAACCCTTTTTTTACTATAATCGATTGAATATCAGTAGGCTGCCTACAGGCGTGTGTGTGAGGCCTATTGCATCTAGTTTGCCAACTTTTGCCAGTGCGCAGTGACACTCATATCTAGTGCAACCGTAGTGTGCAGTGAAATAAAACAACCCTTTTTTTACTATAACGATTGAATATCAGAAGCCTACCTACAGGCGTGTGAGGCCTATTGCATCTAGTCTGCCAACTTTTGCCAGTGCGCAGTGACACTCATATCTGGTGTCACAGTAGCTTGCACGCATAGTACCACTAATCAAAAAAAAAAATGACAGTCAGAGGCAGGCCACCCCGCAGCGGCCGTCGTGGTCGTGGTGCTGTGATTCCCTTTGGCCCTAAAATAATGCCCAGTTTTCAGAGGCAACGTACCCTGAATTGAACAGTTCTGAGGACATGGTTGACTGACTAACACAGGACACCCAATCTTCTACAGCTTCCGCTCGGAACCTAGACGCGCCATCCTCCTCCATCTTAGCTTCGGGCACCTCTCCAGTTACCACTCGCCCGCCTGCCGCCACCACCAACACTAGCAACACAGCCTCTTCACTTGATCCGTCAGCAGAGTTATTTACAGATCCTTTGGAAGAAATGAGTGATGCACAAACATTAGTGCCAGAGGATGTAGATAACAGGGATATGTCCCAGTCAGGCAGCATTACACACATGGACGTACGTTCTGACGATGATGATGATGTTGTACCCGGTGCTGCTTCCTTTGTTGAGTTGTCAGATACAAGTAAAGCGGTTGATGATGACGATGCGTCCGTGGATGTCACATGGGTGCCCGCTTTAAGAGAAGAAGAACAGGAGGAAAGTTCAGATGGGGAGACAGAGAGGAGGAGGAGACGAGTTGGAAGCAGCGGGAGGTCGTCGAAAGTAGTTAGTGGCACAGTCAGACAGCATGCATCGGCACCCGGGGTCAGCCAGACAGCACACCAGTCAACGCATGCTTTTGCCACCACCTGAATGCCGTCATTGCAGAGCTCAGCAGTGTGGCAATTGTTTCGTGTGTCTGCCTGTGACAACAGTGATGCCATTTGCAACCTATGCGAAAGAAACTGAGTCGTGAGAAGTCCAACACCAACCTAGGTACAACTTCTTTGTGAAGGCACATGATGTCACATCACAAACGCCTATGGGATCAACACATCAGTACAAGCAGCACACAAAGTCAAAGCCGCCATCCTCCTCCTGGTCCAGCATCTTCAGCCACGTCAACCACAGTCAGGTGTCTGTCAAGGACATGTTTGAGCGTAAGAAGCCAATGTCACAAAGTCACCCCCTTGCCCGGGAACTGACAGCTGGCTTGTCTGAATTCTTAGCCCGCCAGCTCTTACCATACAAGCTGGTGGAGTCTGAGGCGTTCAAAAAATTTGTAGCTATTGGGACACCGCAGTGGAAGGTACCCGGGCGAAATTTCTTTGCACAAAAGGCAATCCCCAACCTGTACTCGATTGTGCAAAAGGATTTAATGGCATCTCTGGCACACAGTGTTGGGGCAAGGGTCCATCTGTCCACGGATACCTGGTCTGCAAAGCATGGTCAGGGCAGGTGACGGCTGCCAAGCATGGAATACGTGGCTCTGCAGAGGAGTTGGTGACACCGCCACAACTTGCAGGCAGGCCTGCTGCCACCTCCTCTACTCCTCCTACTCCATCCTCTTCCATAACCTCCTCAGCTGAGTCCTCTTCTGCTGCTGCTATGTCTTGCTCCACATCAACGGCACCAACCCAGCTCCACAGGTACTATTCCACATCCCGTATATGGCAGTGTCACGCTGTCTTGTTGTTGACTTCCCTGAAAGCAGAGAGTCACACCGGACCAGAACTCCTGTCCACCCTGAACGCACAGGTGGATCAGTGGCTGACTCCACACCAACTGGAGATCGGCAAAGTTGTTTGTGACAATGGAAGAAATTTGTTGGCGGCATTGAATTTGGGCAAGTTGACACATGTGCCAGGCATGGCACATGTGTGTAATCTGATTGTACAACGCTTTGTGCATAAGCACCCAGGCTTACAGGATGTCCTGAAGCAGGCCAGGAAGGTGTGTGCCCATTTCAGGCATTCCTACACGGCCATGGCGCACTTTACAGATATCCAGCGGCGAAACAACATGCCATCGAGGCGCTTGATTTTAGACACGTTGGAATTCAACACTCTAAATGTTCGACCGCCTGCTCCAACAAGAAAAGGCTGTTAACGAGTATTTGTATGACCGGGATGCTAGGACAGCCTCTGCGGAGCTGGGGATTTTTTTGCCACGTTACTGGACGCTTATGCGCAATGCCTGTAGGCTTATGTGTCCTTTTGAGGAGGTGACAAACCTGGTCAGTCGCACCCAGGGCACCATCAGCGACATCATACAATTTGTTTTCTTCCTGGAGCGTGCCCTGCGAAGAGTGCTGGATCAGGCCGTAGATGAGCTTGAAGAGGAAGAGGAAGAGTTGTGGTAACCATCACCGCCAGAAACAGCCTTATCAGCATCGCTTGCTGGACCTGCGGTATAAGCAGAAAGTGCCTGAAATGTTACCGAATTACCACAAGTCGGAAAGGATGCAGCACTACCAAAATAAATTTAATAGTATGCTTTACACAGCGTATAAGGGTGATGTCACAGCACAAAGGCAATCTAACAGCGGAAGAGGTGAATATAATCCTCCTCTTCCCACGACCACACCGGCAAGGAGAGGACGCTTTACAGACGTGTTGTTGATGGAGGACATGCAGAGCTTTTTAAGTCCTATGCATCGCCACAGCCCTAGGGGTCCACCCTCAAAGAACGACTCGACAGTCAGGTAACAGACTACCTCGCCATAACTACAGATATTGACACTATGAGTACCGATGAACCCCTTGACTACTGGGTGTGCACGCTTGCCCTGTGGCCTGAGCTATCCCAATTTGCCATAGAACTTCTGTCCTATCCAGCTTCAAGTGTCCTGTCAGAAAGGACCTTCAGTGCAGCAGGAGGTTTTGTCCCTGATAAAAGAAGTCGCCTAGGTCAAAAAAGTCTAGATTACCTCGACTTTATTAAGATGAATGAGGGATGGATCCCGAAGGGACTGACAGTGGGCGATACATTCGATTAAAAAAGGCCTGATAGATGAGCTGCCTTGGGCTAATAATGGTCCACACGCTGCTGTATTTTATCCCTGAATGCCGGATTACTTGCGTGACTTATCCACCACCAACTAGGGTTCAAGACGCAATGTTTTAGGGCACTTTCTGCCTGGCAAACTAACATCAATTTTTCTGGTCGCTGCAACAATACCTAATTTTTGCATTTAAATTATTTTATTTTAGAAGGCGTACAGCATGTAATGAAAAATAAAGCATTTTTGAACAGTCTTGCATAACATTTGTGCAAAAATACATATTTGCAATAGAGACATTTCGTGAAAGTTAGCTGGCTATTCCTTCTTATTTTTACTTTTTAGGTTAATCATTTTTCTTATTTTTTACTGTGATTGCAATTTAAGAGATACCTAAAACATGGTAAAACAGACAATAGTAAAGAGTATATCTGCAGGAAACACCAAAGTCCTATTAGCTAACATCCCTCCAGCAGTATTAGCTTATTATTTACAATATCTAACCTGGGCAATCACCCCTGGGTTACCCTAGGGCAGGCTTCAGTAAGTGACCTCTACTTTCATGGGATAATTTTGCCGCCGGTTGCTTTTGAAGGGTCTCCAGGGCTCCCCCACTCCGGTCCTTCTCCCAATGTCGCTTCAACCAGTAACAAATGTTTTATATTTGTAAAGCGACCCAATGATCCCCCTTGATAGAGGTTTATCTTTACAAATTTTGGAGAACCAATTTAAGACCGTTGTCCCCTGTATATGGGTCAGGGAGTGTGTGAAATGCCTCAGCCTACAGTAATTGTAATGTTCTGACAGCGGTAGCTCATGCTTGTCCCTCAGTTCTTCATAGGTGAGCATCTGGCCCTTTACTAACCAGTCTCCCAGTCTATCTAGTTTCCTTGACCTCCACCAGAGTTGTGATGTTGTGCTCATGTGTTCCTGAGGGGGGTCACGAATTGGGGTCATTTGGGTGGATCCAAGGAACAAACCTGTGTGTTTCTTGGCCCATTTCCAGTATGATAGTGAGTGTCTGATTAGTGGATTGGCGAGTTTTTAAGGCTCTTTGGCGGTTCTCTAAATACACACAGGCCGGTTGATGACATATAGAATGTGCTATTGGGAGGAAAGAAAGGTGACGGAACAGGTATTAAACTGATAGGAATAAATAGTACAACTTAATACACCACTCTTATCTGGTGGCACATTACATTGCACGTGCAGTGCCCCAAATTCGAAGTAGGAGGTCCGACCAAGCATCTTTTTCCATCTCCCTGTTCCAAAAATCCATGCCATATACACGTCCCCTGATAGGGGACGTAACAGGTATTACACTAATAGGAATGAGTAGTACAACTTAATACACCACTCCTATCTGGTGGCACCTTAGATTGCACGTGCAGTGCCCCAAATTCGAAGTAGGAGGTCCGACCAAGCATCTTTTTCCATCTCCCTGTTCCAAAAATCCATGCCATATACACGTCCCCTGATAGGTAACGTAACAGGTATTAAACTGATAGGAATGAGTAGTACAACTTAATACACCACTCCAATTTGGTGGCACCTTAGATTGCACGTGCAGTGCCCCAAATTCGAAGTAGGAGTTCCGACCAAGCATCTTTTTCCATCTTCCTGTTCCAAAAATCCATGCCATATACACGTCCCCTAATAGTGGACGTAACAGGGATTAAACCGATAGGAATAGTACTACTTAACAGTATACACCTTATAATAACGAAGACAGAGGCAACGCGTTTAATCTTCCATGCTGTGCAGTGAAATCCCCGAGACTCTGACCTGTGTATAATATTCCATGCTGGGCAGTGGAAGCTCCCAGACTCTGACCTGTGTATAATCTTCCATGCTGGGCAGTGGAAGCCCCCAGACTCTGACCTGTGTATAATCTTCCATGCTGGGCAGTGGAAGCCCCCAGACTCTGGGAGTCTGAATAAGAGGAGTCAGAGGAGGAAGGTGGCTTTGAGGAGGTGGAAGACCAAACACAGCAGGCGTCCCAGGGGGCTGGTTGTCCCCTTTCGGGGACCCTTGGTGGCTGGATGGAGGAAGAGACCTTCAATGACATCAGTGAGGACAAGGAACGGGACATGGCTAGCTTGGTATCCAACCTTGTGCAAATGGGGAGTTTGCGGTGGTGCAAAGGGACTGTTTGTGGTTGTTTGAAGTGCATTAAACGGGGAGATTAGTCTGTTACTGTGAAGCGGGTGTAACCCTTACACTACCTGATCGATACAACATCATACCTGATGTTTTAAAGCATGTTATTCCAAACAATTTAGGAATGTTAGGTGATTTATGCCCTTTATGGCTTAAAACCAGACTCTACATCAACTATGTAATTTTCCGTGGGAGTTTTGGCATGGATCCCCCTCCGGCATGCCACAGTCCAGGTGTTAGTCCCCTTGAAACAACTTTCCCATCACTATTGTGGCCAGAAAGAGTCCCTGTGGGTTTTAAAATTCGCCTGCCCATTGAAGTCTATGGCGGTTCGCCGATGTCCGTCCGTTCGCGAACATTTGATGGAATTCGCGTCCGCGGTTCACGAACTGAAAATTTGATGTTTGCAACATCACTAATCACAATGTAAGAGACACTATGGGAGGGCTGTTTTAATGAGGCAGTATCAGGGGTAAGAACATCATAAACCAAATGGTCACTCCTTCCCCTCAGAATAGAGAACAAACTAGAAGAGTTGGTGGTAACATAGAATGGGTCAACAAGTGTAAGAATGTTAGTCAGTACCCCATCCTCAGGATTTTCCCACTTCCAGACATATGGTCTTCACTTGGAGCTGCTGGTATGACTTCAGTATATTCACATGGGGCTCCCATAATAGATCTAATTGCCCCAAATTCACCATGCAATGCCTCCTGATGTGGATGTGGTCAATCTGCTGGCACCCAAAGCATCTCACTTCCAAATGTGCTTTTTCTATTTCCTGGCTGTTTGGAAGTTAGTGGCCAAGGGTTGAGAGGACAGTGGCTGAGTAAGTAGGGACTGGGAACTGAGTTTAGAATGCTGACCACTGGTTGGGGGAGGCAATTGTCCCTCCCCCTGGTCTCATGTATTTTTCTGCTAAACAAACAGCCTCCTCTGCTACTGCCCGTTTCTGCTCCTGGACTAAGGCTCTCATTGTTGGTGAGCACAATTGTAGCATCTGCTCTAGGACAGCAACCTAGATAGCATATTTCTTGGACTCTACTTGGTAGCCCATTCACTAACACTCTTCTGAGCTTCTATGATAGCTCTGCAAATTACTCCTTGTTTCCTTAGGTCAAATTTCTCAACTTGTGCTGGTAATGCTCAGGGTTCATGGTATGGCAGGCCATGTCTGGGAAATCACTTGATAGTGGACACTTGCTTGCCATCTCAGCAGTTGCACCAGAAGCCTACCCTAGTCACAGCATGTACTTTTAATATATTAACACTGATTGCTATTCATGTGGATGGGAGACCAGCAAGGACAGACAATGATCTCCCCATTTTATTTACAGCACCACCATGAGCCTGCTCAGCCTCTAATGATATGTTGCAGGTAATGTGACTACACTAATGAGCATGCATATGGAGGGTTACAACATTACACTTAGCATGAAAGAGCTGGGTATAAGGGTGAGTATATTCGGTTTGCCCAGAATCAGTTGCTTTTAAAGTCTTTACTTTGAAGCTATTCTATATTTAAAAATCTTAAAGTCTACTAAATAGTTGCACTCTGAGACTAAGTGTACACTTGTGATCTGCAAAGTGTGAGTGCCTGCTGGGGGCATCTCCTCAGTCTGTATGCCTTCTTGGGTGATTTACACTCCATAAACCCCTTGTCTCGTGGTCTATTTTTGTGAAAAGCTTGCTATAGACGAACACTGGCCCATATGACTACCAAACCCAAGTTCTATTACAATGGTTAAGAGACTTGAGCCGTAAAGGACAAAATTGTCACTAAGTTGTTGAGTAATATTGTGCCTAAGGCCCTGGTCCTGATCCCTTGGCTTCCAAGAGTAATTCTATCTAGTCATCTGGGCTTACCAGTCTTAGGGTCCTTTTTCTAATCTATGAGCATTTATTTTGTACTAGCTTCTTGCCAGTCAAAAATGATGACATGAGTTTTAGAAATTGTGTCTCTCTCCCCCTCTTTCTCCCCTGTTTCTTTTCCACCCTTTCCCTTCCCTTGTTTCTTTCCCCCTCTCTCCCTCCCCTGTATCTCTTTGCCCTGCTCTCCTTCCCTGTGTCTCTCCCCCCCTCTCCCTCCCGTATCTCTTTTCCTCCCTCTCACACAATTCTCACCCAAGTGTCTATTTCCCCCACTCGTTCCCGTGTGTCTCTTTCCCTCCTCTCCCTCTAGTGTCTCTTTGCCACATTTCTCCCTCTCCCTCGCCTGTATCACATCCCCCCTTTCTCCCTCCCCTGTGTCTCTTTCCCCCCCACTCCCTCCCCTGTCTCTCTTTGCCCCCCTCTACCTCTGTTTCATTTGCTGTTTGTATCGCCTTCCCTTCTCCTTTGGGTCTCCTTTCTGCCTCTCCTTCTCCTGTGCCTCCTTTCCCCGTCTCCCTCTACTTTTCCCCTTTGTGTCTCTTCCCTTCTCCCCTCTGCTTTTCCCCCCTCTTCTTCCCCTGTGTCTTTTCCCCCTCTCCCTCCCATGTATCTTCCCCCATTCTCTCTCCCTGTGTCTCCTCCCCTCTCCTTTTCCCCCTACCTCCTCTGTGTTTCCTTCCCTCCTCTTCCTCCCCTGTGTCTCTTTCACCCCTCTCCCTAACCCTGGGTCTCTTTCCACCCTCTCCAACCCCTGTGTCTCTTCCCCCTCGCTCCCCTGTGTCTCTTTCTCCCCTCTCCCTCCACCTCCCCTGTGTCTCTTCCCCACCCTCCCCTCTGCCCGTCCTTCCTCCCCTGTTTATCTTCCACACACCTCATTCCCATGTGTCTGTTCCCCCCTCTTTCCCTCCCCCTCCTCTGTGTTGATTTCCACTCTCCCTCCCCTGTGTCTCTTTCCCCCTCTCCTTCCCCTGTGACTATACACCTACCTCCCCTTCCCCTGTGTATCCCCCTTTCTCCCCCTTGTGACTCTACCCTCCTCCCCTCTGTCTCTTCCCCCTCCCCTTTGACTCTTCCCCACCTCTCCCGCCCCTGTGTCCCTTCAACCCCCTCTCCCTCCCCTTTGTCTATCCCCCTCTCACATCACCGTCCCTGTGTCTCTTCTCCCCTCTCCCTCCACTGTGTCTTTTCCCATCTCTCCCCGTAGCTATTCCCTCTTTCTCCCTCCCCTGTGTCTCTACCCCTTCCCTTCTCTGTGTCTCTCCCACCTTCCCCTGTGTCTCTATCACTTCTCCCCTGTGTCTCCCCCTCCCCTGTGTCTCTTCTGCCCCCTCTCCCTTCCCTGTCTCTCTTCCCCCCTCTCCCTCTCCCTTCCCCTCTCCCTGCCCTTTCCAGAGGCTGCAGGTATGGTGTGGGGAAGCAGGCTGCGTGAGGGAGGAGTTTGGTGACATCAGAGCATGCCCTGTGCATGTTCAGTGATTGGTAGCAGTGCTGTGAGGTCTCCGGTAGTGTCTGGTTCCCGGGCCATCCCTGCGGAGTGGGCTGGTTTCATTGAGTGGCGCAGGAACAGGAGACAGCAGTATGCAGTGCAGTTAAAGACAATGGGACTGTCCTTGAGAGCTGGAGAGGAGCTGGGTGAGTGTGTGTAGGGCAAGAGCCTGCACATCCCCCGGCCCCCTCTACCATATGGGCCTTATGGGCCTCACAATGCGTGCCTTCGCAGGAGCAAGGCAGTTGCATTTATTTGGGGTTTAGTACAATGTTAAGGGTGATCAGTAAGCACTTCCAGCAGCCGGACATGGCTATGGACTCGATGGGGCGTAAATAGACGTCAAGTGGCAGATTAGGTTCCATAAACTTCTTTGCGGATTTAAGAACATGATTAAGCTACCTTGTATAATTACCGAGGCCATCAAAATCAGCAATTGAAACACTTGTTTCAACAGACAACATCTAAGCATTGTTGAGTGTTCTCAAATGATAGCCC
>JAPZIH010000013.1:1442692-1480192 GCA_027410445.1 Discoglossus pictus | reverse complement strand
TGTCCCTCAAAAGGATTTCAAATTTGAACAGATCTCTATTTATAGTAAATTATTTTTTCCATTGTATGGTATTGTAACCATTGTTCTTTTGGAAAATAATTTTCCTGAGAGAGAGTTTGAAAAGTTTTCAATTCCGAGTCTGTGTATAAGTCAAATAGTTAAATTAAACTCCATTGTGTATTTTTAGTAAAATAGAGGATAAATACTTATTAAGATTCATTTGGAAGTTAATTTTACACCAATATGTAGCCAAATCTCTTACTATTAGCGAAGTTTATTAATAGTTTTTTTTTTTATCTTCCGGTTTATTCCAAATAAGATCATTTAACTGAAGTCCATCTGACAGAATTTTCTCAATTTGGAGATATTTTGGTATTTTAGTTCTTTTTGAAAACTTCAAAACATGGGTTAGCATAATCACACTTTAATAATCAAAAAGATGGGGAGAGGCTAGACCCCCTTTAGCAAAGTCTCTACCTACTATATCTCTATTCAATTATGGATGTTTGCCTCTATAAATAAAGTTGTCAATAAGTCTCTGGAGTTTTCTTAGTTGGTACAAAGGCATCCTTAAAGAAATGCATCTTATGATGTAAGTTATTTTAGGAAGAATTGTCATTTTAAATGCAGCTATTCTACCGATCCATGAAAAGTTAAATTTCTTCCAATCAGTTAATAAAGTGTAAATATTTGTTTGCAACTGTTACAAATTCTTCCTAAATAAATTCTTTACATTCACTTTTAACTTAATACCCAAATGGGAAAAAGAGTTTTAGTACCAATTATATGGGGATTTCTGCTTTATTTCAGGGAGAGTCTTCCTATCCACATTTAAATCTAATACTTCAGATTTGGATACGTTCATTTTCTAAAACGAGATACTACCATACTCATTAATTATGTCTTGTAACTTAGATAGTGACACATTTGGATTAGTTACAATAATCACCAAATCATCGGCAAAGATTGTTGCTTTATATTGGAAAGAGTTAATATGAACCCCTCCACCACTTCTGAGGTTCTAATCAATTCTATGAACGGCTCTATAACCAATGCAAATATATGAGGGGATAATGGACACCCCTGTCTAGTGCCATTCAATATTTTAAATGTTTTAGAAGTAAACTCAACACCTGAAACATATGCATTTACATTAGTATAAAGAGCCTTCACTGTGCAACTACCACATTTACCCATACCAAATGTGTTCATAACTGCTTCTATAAAATCCCAGTTGACCTTGTCAAATGCTTTTTTAGCATCAATTGACAGTGCAACAACTGGGATGTGTTCTTCTTTGGCATATGCAAATATATTTATCAATTTTGGAATATTGTTTGGACCTTGCCTATTTTTAATAAAACCTATTTGATCATTATTCACCAAGTTTTAAATCAAAGGGTTTAATCTAGCTGCCAAAATGGAAGCATACATTTTAATATCAGAATTTAATAACAATATCAGACTGTAATTTGTACAGCAAGATCCGTCTGTATCGGATTTAGGAATGGCCACAATTGCTGCATGAAGCATTTCTGATGGAGCTGTACCATATTCTTTAATTTCATTAAACACATTTTTTAGATGTTTAATAATCTCTGTTTCAAATATTTTAAAGTAACAATTTGGGAAACCATCTGGTCCAACAGCCTTACCAAATTTTAGATTTTGAATTTCCTTTTCTGAAATGTATTTTTCTAAATTTATTAAATGAGCATTTGTAATTTTAGGAAAGTTTGTTCTGTTTAAAAACTCCAAGATCTGTAGCTTAGTTGCTTTAATAAAGATCGGACTTTCTTCCAAGTTCGATAAGGAACTATAATATTCTGCAAAGATGATTCCTGTTTTCTTTCGGTTTCATTTGTGCTTTTCCCTTATTATCTATTAATTTATCAATTCTTTTATTAGATAATTTACTTACTTACCTGTTTTATTTCAACTATCCACAGAGCATCTTACCAAGAAAGTTATTTTAAAACTAGTGATAGAGTATCACATGTTATAGCAAAGGGGTCATGCCTTTACAAGGTAAAGAGAATTAGGAACCCACTAGAGCCTTGATTATGGTGGGTCAGTCATGTTTTACTAATGCATGTATTTTTTCATGAGTTTAATAACTGGTGACCACAAAGATCTTGTTAAAATCTATTGTAAAAATGTTCATTGTTCTTGTGGGTTCCACATCTCAAAGAGAGTCAGCTTCCAATGCTTTATGTCACCTCACTGCTTAAAATATATCATGTCTTTGTTTATCTTTATGATTGTATTTCCTCTCCTAAGCATTAGCATTATCATTACAGGAGGTCCCTGCATTACAGGTTATCGGACTTATAAATAACCTGTAGTTAGAACCGTTAGAACCAGCTCCCAAGGCTTCTTGTATGAGTTTGTGTTTATGTTCTTTTTGTTTGAATGAAAATAAAGAGCAAAATAGCTTCTTTAATTTATTATTACAGTACAGACACATTATTATTATTATTATTACAGTAGTACACAGTATTATTATTATCAGATATGGGCCATTGTGTTGTTATTACCACTATTATTATTATTATTATTATTATTATTATTATTATTATTATTCATGGATCCAAGTTACATACAAATCCGATTTATAACCTGAGGAATGCCTGCATATAATAAATACAAAATTATTAGTTGCTATTTTTTTTAATTCAGACAGGGACATGCACAGAGTAAAACATCTGGAGAACCAAACTATTGGACATGAATTCTTTCTTGTAGGATTCTCTGACTTCCCAAAGGTTCAATTTATATTATTTGTTTTTTTTACTTATTTATATGATGACTTTGACAGGGAATCTAGTCATTCTAGATCTTATTCAGAATGACCACCATCTTCACACCCCAATGTACTTCTTTCTTGGCCACCTAGCATGTATAGATGCCTTGTCTTCCACTGTCACTGTCCCTCAAATGATTGTTGACTTGCTTTCCAAAATTAAGTCAATTTCCCACATGGCTTGTGTAACGCAAATGTTTTTTTTCCTGCTGTCTGTAAGTACTGAGGTTTTCTTGTTGGCTGTGATGTCCTACGACAGATATGTTGCCATTTGCCAACCACTCCATTATACCTCTATCATGTCTTGGAAAGTGTGTGTCCTGATGGCTTCTGGTGCATGGGCGCTTGGATTTACCAATGCTTTTATGCATGCCATGGGTTCACTCAGACTGACTTTTTGTGGACAAAATATTATTTATGGTTTTTATTGTGAACTTCCTCTTTTATTACAGCTATCATGCACTGACATTTTTATAAACATCCTTATTATATACCTTGCGTCTTTGCCTATTGGATTTCTTGCCCTCGGAGTAACTTTTATTCCATACATGCACATAGTCAGGTTGATCTTGAGGATCCCGACCAAGGAAGGGAAACATAAAGCTTTCTCTACTTGTACCTCACACCTCACTGTTGTCTCTATCTTTTATGGAACTGTTTGTTCCACATACCTTCGTCCTGCTCCAACTCACCATGCTATTGGAGAAAGAATAGTATCTGTCATTTACACAACGATTACTCCATTATTAAATCCACTCATTTACAGTTTAAGAAATATGGAACTGAAAATAGCACTTAGAAAACTTACAGGGAAAACTCACAAACATTAAGATGAGATCTGCAGCTAAACATAAGACTACAAAGATGGATTGTCTAACATTATATCTACAAGTGTGAATTCCAGAGGTCAAAAGAGAATTGAAGTGTGGGTTGGATGTGGTTAAAATGCTGTGACCATCTACCATTAACATGGCCCTTTGCAGGGATGTACTATTGTGATAGCCATGTCATGGAAAACAGGGGTGGGCTTGCTGGTAGTCTCTTATCAGGAGAGGGAGGAACAGAGCAATCTAGCATTGTACCTTTAAAATATACCAGTGTACTGTACTGTACTATATTTTATTTTAAACACTAGCGACTTGCCCGTCAAAAAATGACGGCAATTAAATATGTATGTTTTGAATTGTGTTTTGCATGTAATATGCGCAGTTGAGAGTTGTAACCTTTTTGTTATCTATAAACAAGTACAATTATTATAGAAAACATGTGTATTTATTTTATGGAACTTGTAGGTGAACAATTGTTAAATGATAATTTTTTAAGAGTAGTAACATTTTAATGTAAGAACAGGTCAACATTGTATTAATGAGAATTGTAAACATGACATAATGTTTTGTAACATGCAACTTGTAAATTAACAACTGTTAAAGTAAATATATATTGAATCGAGAGAAAGGCAAATCGTAAAAAAATGTATCAAAGGGGGAAAAATGAATTCCTTCCTCACCCCATTAACTGGTGATCGGATTACTCTCTGGATTAATATGTTGCATTGAATGAAACATTTACATTGTATAACAATAGCTCCTCATTCTCTTAACATGAACTTTGAAATATATGCAATTAAACAACTTTGCATGTTTAAAAAAAATGTATTAACATTATAAACAGTAACATAATTAAGTAACATTTAAACTCTAATTGCTGTAAAATGCAAGCAAAGTGTTTTGTGGGGCTAATTATGCTAAAAGGCTACTTCCATAAAATTGTAATCAGTTATTTTTTCGTTGTTAATTTTTGATGGTTGACATTTTGTTATTGTTGTAATTGGTTTAAATGGCACATAGAGTTTCCTATGTGAAATAGTGGTTCTCTAAAAAGAGAACGCCAGACATTAAAGTTCTTCTGTGGGGTGTACCCACTGTTCTCTATGTTTTTTGCCATTTTATAGAGTTTCTTATGGAAATAGTGGTGCTCTAAAAAGAGTGACATAAAATGTTATTCTTGAAATTAAACCACTTTTCTCTATATTTATTTTTTTGTTTGTTGTTGTCCATTTCTTATTGAAATTACATTATTTTTTGAAAATGGCACATAGAGTTTCCTATGTGAAATAGCGGTCCTCGTAAAAGAGTCCCAGAGATATCTAAAATTTTCCTGGAAGTAAAACCACTGTACTCTAGGTTTTTTGCCATTTTATAGAGTTTCTTATTAAAATAGTGATGCTCTAAAAAGAGCTCGAGTGACTTAAAAGTTGTTCCTCGAAATTATACAACTGTACTATTTTTTGTTGTTGTTTTTGGTGTGAAATTGTTGTTGAGGGGAATTTATTTTTTTGGGATGGGTCTGTGCCATGTCTTGTATTTGGTGGAATTAAAGTTATAGTACTTCATAGTAGACAATGTTTTGGGTAAAAATGCTTCCATCATCTAATAAATCACCTTGACTTGGTTTTCAATTTAAACTTTAATAGCCTCTGGATTCTTGCATCTTGAGAAGGCAACATACAGCTGGCCATGTGCAAATACTGGTTCTTCTAAAAAGATACCCACAGATTTTAAAGTTTGTCCTTGTGATTATAATTATTATAATTATTATTATTATTATTAACGGTCATGGCAAATGACAAATGACTTTCAGTTGGTGCCAAATCTATTCTTGATATGAAAACTTTCTCTCCTTTATGGTTACCAGTTAGAATTTCAACATGTATGAAGTGGTCCTTTAATTCTTGAACAATTAATCTGCATAGGCCTTTTTTTGGGTTCATATTTTGCAGTAACATGACAATTGCACCTTTCTTTAGCTGCAAAATATGTGGTGGCATTCCATAGGGAGTTAATGAGTTACTGAATTCAGTTGAAAAGTTTGTCTGACTTTCTTTGTCATCACCAAGTACAGAATCAGCACTGTGATAAATCTTTTGAGGTGCATTTTTTTTTTTGTATATTTCATTATTGAGGAGTAATGCATCCTTATTTTTGCATGTTAGTATTACTTTGTTGGCAAGCTCTGCATAGTCCTCGTTATTTATTGTACTTTGGAATATAGCTGATATAAGATCCTGTTTGCATATCATATGAGGCAGGATGTGCACAGTGTCATTGGCTAAATTTTGTATTCGCTCCGTTTTTCCTTCTCCAATTTTAATGAGCCAATCATTAAATTCATCTTCTCCTTCTGATCTCATATTTTGTTGTAATTGAAGATGATTAAATAGTTTCCATAGTGTACTTGCCTTTATACATGTTACGACAATGTCGGTTCGATTTCCATGCACAACAACAGGTAATGTTTGTCTAAAATCTCCACCTAACAACATTACATTTCCACCAAATGGCAAATTATTAGCAATGACTTCACAAAGCAAACGGTCAATACATTGTAGGGCATGGCATGACATCATTGTAGCCTCATCTATTATAATTAATTTAATTTACTTTTTTTATTTTTTTTGCTTGTAATGATGTCATTCGAATATCCGACACTGATGTTTCCAAAATAGGAACTGGCAGTTTAAATCCACTATGCACAGTTCTTCCACCTCCTAACAAAAGTGTGGCAATTCCAGTGGTTGCAAATGCTAGCGCTATTTGACCTTGTGCTCGAACAAAACTCATCAATAAATTATATAGATACGTTTTTCCTGATCCGCCCGGTCCATCCGGGTAGAAATAACGCTCTTTGATCATGTCATCATCTAGGGAATTTTTGATTGCATTAAATGCTTGCAATTGTAATGTATTTAAAGTTGCAAATTTTTTTTCAGTTCCTTTTCTTTGTAGTTGAGTGTCATAGTCTTCAAAGTTTATGTCATCTATGAGACCTGGATCTGGCAGATTAAAACTTGCACAACTTAATCCATAAGTTAAAAAGACCTCTTGGATTTCAATTAATGCTTTTCATTGTGCAATAGGCTCATTGTATCATTGCAAAAAGTCTTCAGCCATATTTGTTTTATATTTGTCATACAAAGCGAATGGATTTGGAGCATTTGAGAAGAAACAAATGAATGCAAATTGTTCCCTCATCTGCCGTGGCAATTGACATAGTGCTGCTTTTTCTAGACATCATTCCCATTCCGTATCATCAGCTAGGAAGATTCTGTGTCGCGCAGCTAAATTAAATGATTCATAAACTATGTCATTAACAGTTCTTAACTGTTCAAAACATTGTGCACCAGGAACATTTAGAAGTAGTAATCGTAAGCAGGAACGTTCAAGGTCTCTTGGACTTACAGTGTAAATTCTTGGGATTATTTTATTTCCACAACTTTTTTGTTTTCGCCATAATCCATTAACGAAAACATAATGGTATGGAATGTCAATATATAACAATTCCCTTGCCTCTAAGTCAGTAGAATTTGATTGAAACCATGCAGTTAGTGCAGTTTGGCGATGCTCACTTTATGCCAAAGCATTAGTTTCATTTCCAACATGGAAATACACTAAATGTCTTTGTGGCAAATGTACTCTATGTAATCGATATACTGCATGTGAGCGATCGTGCATTTCAAAATTTAGAAGACGCCATATTGCTTCTGGCGCACTTACATAGCGAGCATCTACATGAGATGCAAGTTCATCATCTACTAACTCACTGTGTTCTTTATTTTCAGCACTTTTGACCACTACAGTAGCTGCATCATAGCCTTTGTAAATATATTTGTAGACATATTTAATGGATTTTATAGAAGTGCAAGCTTCCACGTTAAAGTGTGCATTATACTTCATGAGTAAATGTGGATTGTATGGTACCACAAACCCGTTATCTACCTTTTTTCCACATATAATGGCAGTTTGTCCTTCTCTTCTTCTATATAATGGATAGACATCACAATTAGCATAAGTTTTGTCTCTATGATCTTTTGGAAATTCTTTTGTACATTTCTTATTTACATACATGGTGACTGTGGATTAAGATCTCCACATGGTCCGTGAATCATACAATGAGTTACAATCTCATATAGTCTACCATGTATTACTGGATCTGGTAGTTCAGCAATAATTACTGAATCCACTTTGTCACCAGTATCTAATTTATCTTTCTCTTGAAGGATTATAAGAATATGTGCATATGGAAGGCCTTTTTTTTTTATTCAATGGTATAAACATAAGCCAGACATTTGCCAAATAACTGAATTATGGTTATAACACGTAATAATTCATTTAATTTGATTTTAAAGACTCTTGACATTAAATCTAGTCTATCGGAAGCAGTTTGTCCAATTAGCAGATTGTGTGTAATCTCTGGCCATTTTGGATTACATTTAATGTAATAAATAAATCAGTTTTTTTCAAATTTAGTTACAATAGCCATGGCATCATTGTATCTTTCTCGCATATGAGGAAATCCCTGGAAAGAAGATGGTAAAATGATGGCTTTCCCAGCTGGCAGCTCTCTGGTTGTAGCAACCTCAGTGACATAATCCATCAATCCACAATACTGTTCTACACGTAGTTTATCTTGTTGATATTTGATGAAGTTTAAATTATTTGCTCAACTTGCAAATATGAATCAATGATCCATTGTTGAGTCAATTTTACGCCACATAAAATGGGATTGAATCCATTTTGAATGGCAATTTGATCCACTTTAAATTCAATCATTGAAATTTTATTTTGCACTCGTACTTTTGAATTTGGGTAACTCTGAAGGGTTAATTTGGATTGCCAACCTGCTTCCACATTTGGAAAAAAATATAAAAAAATATGTCATTGGATCCAAATTGGTACTTAAGATACTTATATTAATGAAATGTTGCTCCTCATTACTGGGATATATTCTAATGTCTCTCTGAAATGGTGGTTCTACTTCATCATTTTGAAAGACAGTTGCAACCTCATTTGATGTTGGCAAGTTAGAACAGCATTTATCAGTATGGCGATTTCTTTTAAGCAACTTTGGGATTGGCAATTTATGTATTTCTGCATGAATTTGTTGTTCCTTTTCTAATTCTGCCAATTTTTTATAAGCTTCAGTGTAGGGGTTATTGGCCATCATTTTATCAAGCTCTATCAAAACAATGGGTAACCATTTTTTATTTTCTTGCAGCTGCATAGGTTGGTCAACAGCTTCCATTGTATTTGGACATATAGTTAAGCAAATTGTCTTTGCTCTCCTTGCTCTGGATGTAAATGAGAAGTATGATGGTAAATTTGTCCTTGTACTTTAAAGCAGTAAGGGCCATGTCCTGGCACATTAGCAGGTAATATTCCACCCATAGATGCAAAGGATATGGCACTATTGTATGATCTTATGTTTGTTTTTAAATTTTGGTAGTTGGGGAAAGTAGGCTCAGTCATATTGCTTTGTAAATATGTTGGGAATTGTTGTCTTTCTGGAAGTTTTACCTTGCCCTTTTGACAGCAACTAACGGACTCGCCATCTTTAGGCCTTTCCTGTTTGAAATGATAAGCCCCACAAAAGTGACAGAGAATATTAATATCACCACAATTATGAACCTCTACTGCTAAAGATTTAAGTAAAGGACAATTGTGAGAACATATATCAATATGACTCTCTAAATCATCATTAGAAATGTTATCTGATTGTTCAGCAACACTTTCTTAATGCTTTTGTTTTTTAGTTGTCTTCTTAGGCGTAGATTTTAGTTTGTCAGCTGATAGTCTTTTGCTTGCAAGTCTTTCGCAATCTTTTTCTTGTTGAATTTCCTTCTGCTCTGGCGTCTGATGCTTTGCTTATGTTTTTTGACGTTCTCTGGTTTGCTTTCTTATCTTTTCCTGTTTCTTGTCTGTATCTGTTATACTAATCTGTAAATAAAAATATTCTATTATTATTTTTGTTCCTTTCATTTTTTTTTAAGTGCATATTTTTTTTTTGTACTATCCTGTTTTGTGTGCAGCACTGTTGTCATTAGAGGTTTAGGTTCTGGGTTTAGGCTTATAGGTTAGGGCACACAAAACAGGATTTATTCTTAAATTTTGTCTGTGTTAACAATATTTGTTGTAGTATCCTGTTTTCTGTACACCACTGTTGTCATTAGAGATTTAGGTTCTGGGTTTAGGCGTATAGGTTATGGCACACAAAACAGGATTTATTCTTAAATTGTGTATGTGTTAACAATATTTGTTATACTATCCTGTTTTCTGTATGCCACTTTTGGGATTATGGATTTAGTTTATGGGTTAGGCTTAGAGGTTGGTGCAGACAAAACAGGATTCATTGTTCCATTTTATATGTGGTAACAATATTTGTTGAAGTATTGTGTTTTGTGTGCACCATCATTGGTAGTAGGGGCTAATGATTTTTTTTTGTTTTTCATTTTGACATTGGCGCACAGCAAAAGGATAGTTTTTTTTTTTTTACTTGTTATACTATACTTTGGTTGAAGTATTAGTTGTGTATCAATGACAGAGGGTCTCCTGCGGCCAATCTTCCTGCGACAGTCTTCAGGCAGTGTCTGTTGAAAAAAATGAAAGAGAAATTGATTTGTATTTTTTTTTTTTTTTACAACAGCATCTTGTTTTTATGAATCTAATGTATTTTTGTATATTAGCTGTTGTTCTTTCTTTGTTGTGTCTAAAATTGTGGAGATTTCCCAGTGCGAGTAAAACCGAGCAGTGTAGCAAATTATTTGGTACTATCCTGTTTTGTGTACACCACTGTTGTCATTAGAGTTTTAGGTTCTGGGTTTAGGCTTATAGGTTAGGGGACAGGAAACAAGATTTATTCTTCAATTTAGTATGTGTTACCAATATTTGTAATACTATCCTCTTTTCTGTGTGCCACTTTTGGGATTATAGATTTAGGTTATGGGTTCGGCTTAGATGTTGGTGCAGACAAAACAGGATTCATTGTTCCATTTTATATGTGGTAACAATATTTGTTGAAGTATCGTGTTTTGTGTGCACCATCATTGGTAGTAGAGTTTTCTGATTTTTTTTTGTTTTTCATTTTGACATTGGCGCACAGCAAAATGATAGTTTTTTTTTTTTTTTACTTTTTATACTATACCTTGGTTGAAGTATTAGTTGTGTATAAATGCTGCCAATCTTCCTGCAACAGTCTTTAGGCAGTGTCTGTTGAAAGATAAATTGTTGCTTATTTTAATGTTTTTATTTTTTTTAACAACAGCATCTTCTTTTTGTGAATCCAATGTATTTTTGTATATTACCTGTTGTTCTTTCTTTGTCGTGTATAAAATTGTAAAGATTTCACAGTCCGTGTGAAACAGTGCAGGGCTACAAATTATTCAGTGACTCTGTTGAGGCAGAGTCTGTTGGAACAACATAACAAAGTCAGAGGTGCTCATCAGAGAACGAACTAACCTTAATAAGCTACTCTGAGAGCAACCTCTTTTAGCTCACTTGTGCCCTTCACAGGGAGAAATCTCCTGTAGTATATCAGTCTGGTCCCACTCAAAAGAGTGAACCAGCCCCGAAATACCAGGCAATTCTACCCTGAACAGGAGAAACAGCAAACCCCAGACGCGTTTCGGCATTTATGGGCCTCGTCAGTGAGGTGCAGCTGAACTCCCTAAGGCACAGTGAGCAAGGGGTCCACGTCTGGAGTCCCCTATTACCTTTAGGGTGACTAAACCCTAAAGGTAATTTGCATATACAACATAACAAAGTCAGAGGTGCTCATCAGAGAACGAACTAACCTTAATAGGTTAGTTCTATAGCCATGATAAGCTACTCTGAGAGCAACCTCTTTTAGCTCACTTGTGCCCTTCACAGGGAGAAATCTCCTGTAGTATATCAGTCTGGTCCCACTCAAAAGAGTGAACCAGCCCCGAAATACCAGGCAATTCTACCCTGAACAGGAGAAACAGCAAACCCCAGACGCGTTTCGGCATTTATGGGCCTCGTCAGTGAGGTGCAGCTGAACTCCCTAAGGCACAGTGAGCAAGGGGTCCACGTCTGGAGTCCCCTATTACCTTTAGGGTGACTAAACCCTAAAGGTAATTTGCATATACAACATAACAAAGTCAGAGGTGCTCATCAGAGAACGAACTAACCTTAATAGGTTAGTTCTATAGCCATGATAAGCTACTCTGATAGCAACCTCTTTTAGCTCACTTGTGCCCTTCACAGGGAGAAATCTCCTGTAGTATATCAGTCTGGTCCCACTCAAAAGAGTGAACCAGCCCCGAAATACCAGGCAATTCTACCCTGAACAGGAGAAACAGCAAACCCCAGACGCGTTTCGGCATTTATGGGCCTCGTCAGTGAGGTGCAGCTGAACTCCCTAAGGCACAGTGAGCAAGGGGTCCACGTCTGGAGTCCCCTATTACCTTTAGGGAGACTGAACCCTAAAGGTAATTTGCATATACAACATAACAAAGTCAGAGGTGCTCATCAGAGAACGAACTAACCTTAATAGGTTAGTTCTATAGCCATGATAAGCTACTCTGAGAGCAACCTCTTTTAGCTCACTTGTGCCCTTCACAGGGAGAAATATCCTGTAGTATATCAGTCTGGTCCCACTCAAAAGAGTGAACCAGCCCCGAAATACCAGGCAATTCTACCCTGAACAGGAGAAACAGCAAACCCCAGACGCGTTTCGGCCTTTATGGGCCTCGTCAGTGAGGTGCAGCTGAACTCCCTAAGGCACAGTGAGCAAGGGGTCCACGTCTGGAGTCCCCTATTACCTTTAGGGTGACTAAACCCTAAAGGTAATTTGCATATACAACATAACAAAGTCAGAGGTGCTCATCAGAGAACGAACTAACCTTAATAGGTTAGTTCTATAGCCATGATAAGCTACTCTGAGAGCAACCTCTTTTAGCTCACTTGTGCCCTTCACAGGGAGAAATATCCTGTAGTATATCAGTCTGGTCCCACTCAAAAGAGTGAACCAGCCCCGAAATACCAGGCAATTCTACCCTGAACAGGAGAAACAACAAACCCCAGACGCGTTTCGGCCTTTATGGGCCTCGTCAGTGAGGTGCAGCTGAACTCCCTAAGGCACAGTGAGCAAGGGGTCCACGTCTGGAGTCCCCTATTACCTTTAGGGTGACTAAACCCTAAAGGTAATTTGCATATACAACATAACAAAGTCAGAGGTGCTCATCAGAGAACGAACTAACCTTAATAGGTTAGTTCTATAGCCATGATCAGCTACTCTGAGAGCAACCTCTTTTAGCTCACTTGTGCCCTTCACAGGGAGAAATATCCTGTAGTATATCAGTCTGGTCCCACTCAAAAGAGTGAACCAGCCCCGAAATACCAGGCAATTCTACCCTGAACAGGAGAAACAGCAAACCCCAGCCGCGTTTCGGCCTTTATGGGCCTCGTCAGTGAGGTGCAGCTGAACTCCCTAAGGCACAGTGAGCAAGGGGTCCACGTCTGGAGTCCCCTATTACCTTTAGGGTGACTAAACCCTAAAGGTAATTTGCATATACAACATAACAAAGTCAGAGGTGCTCATCAGAGAACGAACTAACCTTAATAGGTTAGTTCTATAGCCATGATAAGCTACTCTGAGAGCAACCTCTTTTAGCTCACTTGTGCCCTTCACAGGGAGAAATATCCTGTAGTATATCAGTCTGGTCCCACTCAAAAGAGTGAACCAGCCCCGAAATACCAGGCAATTCTACCCTGAACAGGAGAAACAACAAACCCCAGACGCGTTTCGGCCTTTATGGGCCTCGTCAGTGAGGTGCAGCTGAACTCCCTAAGGCACAGTGAGCAAGGGGTCCACGTCTGGAGTCCCCTATTACCTTTAGGAAAACTAAACCCTAAAGGTAATTTGCATATACAACATAACAAAGTCATATGCAAATTACCTTTAGGGTTTGTCTCCCTAAGGGTAATAGGGGACTCCAGACGTGGACCCCTTGCTCACTGTGCCTTAGGGAGTTCAGCTGCACCTCACTGACGAGGCCCATAAAGGTCGAAACGCGTCTGGGGTTTGCTGTTTTTCCTGTTCAGGGTAGAATTGCCTGGTATTTCGGGGCTGGGTCACTCTTTTGAGTGGGACCAGACTGATATACTACAGGAGATTTCTCCCTGTGAAGGGCACAAGTGAGCTAAAAGAGGTTGCTCTCAGAGTAGCTTATCATGGCTATAGAACTAACCTATTACGGTTAGTTCGTTCTCTGATGAGCACCTCTGACTTTGTTGTTTTCTAGAGTCTGTTGGAAATGTGAAGAAAAGTGAAATGCAGGATAAATATATATGTGTCTATATTTTTTTGTAAAAGGCTAATTATTTTTAAATAGATATGAATGAAATCTATGTTATATTTAAAAAAAAAATTAAATTGAGATTATTTTAGGGCACATACACATATATGTGTGTTTGAAATCTTAGTATACATGAATAATGTTGTTGTGGTGAATATTTAAAAGCAAATTTTTTTTGTTTTGTTTTTGTTTAGGGATTTATTAATTAATTAAATGTATTATAGCTTACCTCTTTGCTGTAATTTGCAGATTGTAAATTTGCAGATGGTAAGGAATTTGCTTGAGAAGTAATGCCACCAGTGACATGTCCAGTCACACTGTTCATCACCTGAGGAGAAATGTAGAAATGCCTGGAAAGTGTGCAGTATTTATAGAATTGGAGGTGAAGTAGAAACCGCATTTGCTTTCCAGCCGTCAATTTGCATTTCAGCCGCCATTTTGTGGATAGTAGTTATTTGTTGCATGTCAAATGGTGGCGATTTTGTGTGTGGTACGTCCCGCATAATGTGTGTTACGTGCCGAATGAACTGTTCTTGAGTGTTGTTTCAGTTTTGCGAGCACAATTTGTAATTTGACGTCCTTAGCCTCATTTTCGTTTTTTTTCATTGCTTAGGGGATTTTCAAATGTATAAACTGTTTAAATGTTAGTGAAATCGACGTCCTTGGTGTCCCCCCTTGCTGTGGGTAATGTTTATTTTTTTCTTTTTGAGATTTTTTTGTTTTGTTTTGACTATTTACCGCTGTGCGCGGTTTGTCTGTTAAGGTCATATTTTTTAAGGTCTGTAATGTTTTTACGGGTTTTATTTTTGTTGTAAGTACAGAATTTTTTTTTTCCTCGTATTTTTTTGTATAAGTCCATAGTAAGTCATTGCGTGTTTATGTATTTTTTCCCAAGTCCAGATCGTGTGGTCATTTTTAAGAGATTGTGAGGCGCCATAGAGCCTCCACCTCCGCAAATGCGGTCCCTCAATTTGCAAGGGTCCGCATTTGGGTCCTGCAATGAGCCTGCGGCTCATTGCAGCCGACGTGGGAGCCTCCACCTCGCAAATGCGTCCCCTCCCTTTTGAGGGTCCGCATTTGCGGAAGGAAAGTCATAGGGGGTTGTAGGGATGAGCGCCTATGACGCTCATCTCCATCAGCGCAAGGAGCGATGGCCGCAGTTGAGTTAGCGAGCCCGCAATCGTTAACAACAACCGGCATGCTGACAACTATATATGTGATATTATTTGTGCAATATTGTACAGATACATATATGTATATATTACACAGTGGAACCTTGGAACTCATCTTCCTTAACTCGAAGCATCTGGATGAACAAAAACCTTGGTACTCACTATACCTTGTTACTGATTCCCATTGCTAAAACCAGTTTACATGACTCCTTATGGGAGTTTGGAACTCAACCTGCTGTCAGGAACTTATCTGTTGCACACATTGTTCTGCATTCCTACAGCTCTGCTGTGTGTGCTGCTTCTGTCTTCCCTCACACTTTTTGCTCTGCACAGTTACCTTTTCTTGTCTTTGTGCGATCTTTTGCTTTCTTGTCCTTTTCTCCTCCTGCCTCTTTTTTCCATTTTCCGGCCCCTTCCTCTCCTACCCCAATTTTCTTCCCTCTCTGTCCTCCTAGCTCTGGCTGACCGTTTCCCTCTGCCTTCTCATCCTCCCGGCTCTCCTTTTCTTCCACCTTCCATCTTTGGTGCCCCTTGTCTGCTCCATGCCAGCAAGGCTTTTAGATGGTATTGCATCACAGGCCACCCAGTCTCAGAGATTTTGACGTAAATGGACTTCTACTTCATCAAGGCTTATCTACCTCTTAAATCTCTCCTCACATCCCTTTTTATTCACCCACAACACCGAATTTCGCCCCACACCCTCTTATCACTAATTCAATCTTACACTCTTCACTCCCTTTCATTATCCAATTTTTTATTTTTCTCTACTGTGTTTCTATTCATCATTTTTGTTATCCGTTCTCTTCTTTAACTCATTATTTGCTATATCTCCCTCCCACTTCCTTAAAGCTATACAACACTACAGCTTTTTATTAGCCTCTCTTGCCTATCTACAATTATATATAAAATATTCTCTTCAATACATTTTTCCTGCCACCTAAAGTTATTCATCACTTTAGCTCCTCATTAACCATTTGCTGCCTTTCAACTATTAGGTTAATGCAGTCTGCATCCTCCTTTTAGTTCTGACCCTTCCATTCCATATTACCACCATCCCTGCACTCAGTTACGTTTAAACTTACACTTCACTGATCTTAAAAGTGCTTCCGCTCCTCTCTCTCACTGATCGCTACTCTGGTCTTGTTTCCTGTAGTGTTCCTTGCTTACCACTCTAATGTCACCATCTATATCTCAGCGCCTGTATTACTTTATTTATGCCCTACATATCCTACCCCCACATCTTTATGGCCATAAATGTTTGCATATATATATCTATGAAGAGAACCATCTCCTCATGAATCTCAATCACTTGCTACTCTGCTATACAGTAAATCAAAATAAACATCCAACATTCACATTGGCCCTATGCAGGGCCTCCCCTTTGTCTTATGAATTATTTGATCACCCATACAGCCTTACCTGTGTCAATTATATTTACTACCTGCCACAGCTAATACTGATGGAAATCAATGCCTTCATTCATTCAAAATCAATGTCACTCATCCAGACTACTTACTTTCACCACACAAATCTATTATTCTATTTTTTTTACTCTCATCTCTCAGCACAGCCAGGCTACACATTATTTTATTCATGACTCCTCCCTTTCCTCAAATATTATATTTTCCATCACCTATTGTTATACCAATCACCATAGACCTGTGCTGTTCATCAAAGTAGCTGGTTCACTCTCATCAATAAAGCTTTCCTTCCTCCATCTTTTCACTCTACCGCTTTCTCTCCTTGCTTCATTACTCTTTTTTCTCATTGCCTTATGACCCTTACTTGCTCCTTTATGCACCATTACTTTCAAAATGTCACTAAGCCCCTAAGCTTACATTTTTGTTCACTATTTTTGCATGCTCTCCTCCTCTCTATGCTTTGGTTTTCCTCCTACTGGGACCCACCTCACAACCACACCCATCTTCTCTTGAACTTTGCTTCTCATCGTATCACATTCGTATCACACTCGCCCATTCTCAATCTTCACATTGGTACTACTTGCCTCCACCTATCTGTCATCTATCCTATCTGTACTAAGCAAATGAATGTTCATGGTGAGGAGCATTTTGATATATATATATATATATATATATATATATATATATATATATATATATATATATATTGTGATCGTTTGCCCCCTAGAGGATGGTGCCACGGAGCGGAGCGGTCAGAGCAACTACACCGTCAGGAGGTGAAGCTACAAAAGCACCAAGTAAGTGAATGACAGACTGAGGAGGATTCCCAGGCAGAGTAGCATAAAAGAGACAAGGTCTATGCCAGTGAGGAGTCTGGGAGTTGCAGCTAACGAGAGAACGTTGTTAGCTGTTTGGACTGCTATACAGTAAGAGAAGCTTGTGTGAAAGTTTGCTCCCACAGATAACAAAGTAAAGCTGCTGTTGGAGCAAAGCCAGCCCTGCAGGCTAATTGTGGAAGTCCTGGATGTAAAGTACAGCTAGTTGAGAGGACTGACAGCTGCCTGAATTGCTGCGGGGATGACCAAGGTGAATCGTTTGGAGAAGCAATGTGGTGAGTGAGATCCTGCGCTTTCTTGGAGCTGAAAGGTACCAGACTGATTATGCCTCAGGGAAGTTGCTGAGTGTGGAACTGACAGAGGCCCTGTTTGAAGGTACCAGACTGATTATGCCTCAGGGAAGTTGCTGAGTGTGGATCTGACAGAGGCCCTGTTTGAAGGTACCAGACTGATTATGCCTCAGGGACGTTGCAGAGTGTGGAACTGACAGAGGCCCTGTTTGAAGGTACCAGACTGATTATGTCCCAGGGAAGTTGCTGAGTGTTTGACCGGTACATCTGCAATAATTTAATACTGCTGTATCAAAGGGTCCCTGTGGTGAAGCATACGGGAGAGACCGGCGGGCCCTATGCTTCATCCGTGGCTACTGATGTAGAAACGTGGAAAAGACTACCGATGTACAAGAGACTGTGTGTATCCTGGCCACAAGGTGGCAATATAGCAATAGTCAGAGACTATTTGTAGCCTGGCCACAAGGTGGCAATCTTGCAATAACCAGAGACTATTTGTAACCTGGCCACAAGGTGACAAATTATAAGGATTAAAAGACTGTCTTTGTCCATGCCACTAGGTGGCGCTATTCCTACAAAATTACTCCTTCCCGAGTACAACGGAGTGGGAGCTCCGTCCTGAAGACACCGGGGTGTAGTCTTTTTTTGTCCCTGTAGCAGGTAAGCTGCACAGGTATAGTCAGGGTTTTCCTGTGTCACAGTCAGTCCGTATATGTAGATGTTTATTTTCGTTATTTAAGCAGAGTTTCTGCTCTTGTTTGTTTTTGTTATTTCATAATAAACATGTTTGCTGCCTCACCAGAAGGTATTCATTTCTAACTCAAGAAAGCACAGCTCTACACAGCCATCCTGGTCACACTGGTGTCAGAAGTGGGATTCCTTTTGTCTGTGATTAAGAAGACAACCCACAGCGCAACATGGAGGAAATGTTAAAAGCCGTGAAGCAGGCTGTAGCTGCTCAACAAGAGAGCAACAGAAAAGGGGCTATCCAGTTAGCTCAGACACCAGCTAACCTGGAGAAACGAATGGAAGATGCAGCAAGAGTTAGAGCTGTTGAACTTCTCCTAAAATTAACTGATGATGATGATGATGTGTTAATATACCTCACCATTTTTGAAAGGACGGCCATAAGGGAGGAGTGGCACAAACTACCATTACCGAGATTTCTCCAAACAGATGTACCAAGAGATACAGTGGGGTATTTGATCCCCTGCTGATTTTGAACATTTGTCCACTGACAAAGAAATTATCAGTCTATAATTTTAATGGTAGGTGTAATTTAACAGTGAGAGACAGAAAAACAAACAAAAAAAACAAACAAGAAAAATGCATTTCAATAAAGTTATAAATTGATTTGCAGGTCAATGAGGGAAATAAATATTTGACTCCTTTGTCTTAGTACTTGGTGGCTTAACCCCTGTTGACAATCACAGATGTTTCTTGTAGTTGGCCACCAGGTTTGCACACATCTCAGGAAAGATTTTGTCCCACTCCTCTTTGCAGATCCTCTCCAAGTCATTAAGGTTTTGAGGCTGATGTTTGGAAACTTGAACCTTCAGTTCCCTCCACAGATTTTCTATGGGATTAAGGTCTGGAGACTGGGTAGGCCACTCCATGACCTTAATGTGCTTGTTCTTGAGCCACTCCTTGTTGCCATGGCTGTGTGTTTTGTGTTATTGCCATGCTGGAATACTCATCCGCGACTTATTTTCAATGCTATAGCTGAGGGAAGGAGGTTCTCACCCAAGATTTGATGGTACATGGCCCTGTCCATCGTTACTTTGATGCAGTGCAGTTTTCCTGTCCCCTTAGCAGAAAGGAAAAATTAATCTCTTAGGGAAATAAACCCATTAGTGCTTAACACTAAAAAATTTGGTATAAAGGTAACAGTGGGTTAATCACATATATAATAATTGAAATGTATTAATGGAAAACAACGTTGATTAAAAGAATTTAAAATGAAAGGTTAAAAACAATAGGACAAAGTTCCTTAGATAACTGCTGTAACCATTATTATCACTCTTAATTTATCATGTGTGGAATGTGGTTACACAGCAAAAAGTTTTCCAGAGTAGAGGTAAGTGATTTGCTCAGTCACTCATGAGCTAAAAAATGGATTGTTTGGTCTCACAATCACTTTTCAAGAGAGCTCTTAAAAAGGTTAGGATCAGTATATGGAGCGATTCTTTATTTATGTACTAAGTATATGTACATGTATATAGCGCCCCTAAAATCTAATGAGTCTCTATACACCGACTTAGATAGGTCCCTTATGGTGAAGGACTTATGGGGACCTATCTAAGAGGGTGTATAGAGACTCATTAGGTTTTAGGGGCGCTATATACATGTACATATGTTATGGATTGGGATCCGTACAAAATGCATAACTGTATTCGTGCACCTACTTATATATCTTATCTTTGCAGTATTATCGTATAACCAAAGTTTTATTAACAATGCTGAATCATTAGGAACTCTAAGATGAAGGATTCATTACTTCCGCATACAAGATGCCTGGGGCACTACTTCCGGTCTAGCAAGGATGACGACATCTACCACACCTTGGACACTGAGAAGGAGAGCGACATCTTTCCTTTGTCTCAACTTCAGAAACAATGGGAAGATAGACTCATCCCTTGTGGGATGAGACCTGAAGACTCCCTAAGCTCCAAACTCAATACATGTCCAAGGTCCTGTAAAAGCGGACACCTTAGAACCAATTAAGTGATTAATTAAACCTGATGTTTTGCTTAGTTGCAACTTTTATCTGATTATTAAAAACGATATAAATGATGACTGACGTAATAAAATTAGGTGAGAGAAAGCTTTATACCAGAACTCTGTGTTGGTGTATTATTTCTCTAAGGTGTGCACACTATATATATATATATATATATATATATATATATATATATATATATTGGTAATTTGGCCAGGTGCAGATATCTCTGAGGAATACTTTTGTTCTCCAAAAACAAAAATGGCGAACGAACAGGGACTTGAGGTTTAACCAAACCGCAGCGGATGAGAGGAGTTCGGACGGACTTCACGGGAACAGGCTCAGCCTGATCACCTCCGGTACACGGTAAGGACATGATTAGTACCTTATCCGTGTAGACCTGTTCCTGGGACTCTGTCCGTTGTCCGGTTCCGCTGTAGGGGAGGTTACAAAAGTACAGGTACTAGCTTGCCTCAAGTCCATTGTGAATCCTGTACAAGAGATAGTGATATCTGTCGCCTGTGTGTGACTGTTGATAGCGTGGTTGAGCGATTGTGATCTCTTATATATTGTGATTTGGGGGGCATACACGTGTATGTGCAGCAGGCTGTGGGGACGGATGAGTGGTGCCGAGAGTCGCACATAACCCAGAGAAGTTGCACATACAAGCGTGCATATAAGTAGCCCCGGGATCGGGATTGCTTTGCATACTTTCCCGGGGATTGTCTATGCATGCTGGATAGATGAATATCTCTCGGGGGTCATGATGGTCATGCCTTAGTAGCGTGGTAACCCTGAGAGACGTCTGTCAAGCACTAAGGGTGTTTAAATGTGTATGTGGGACACGGACTTCAGTGGCAGATTGATAGTGATGTAAAGCACAATAAGCCCTGAGGGTGTCGATTTGTGAGAACGTAGTAGTGCGGGACCCCGAATTGACATATCTTTGGATCTGAAGTTTCTGCAGAAAATGGTTTGATGATTATGATGCTATGTCAGTGCTGGTTATTAATGCATGATGATATGAAATGTGATATGATTATGTCTTGTTGATTCACATGTCTCTATCCACTGTTCTCCTTGCTATCCCTTGCCAGCAGTGAGTGGTTACGCACTGCAAAGGTATAGTCCCCGGAGGGCGGTAACAACAGTCTGAGTTTAGAGAAGACGTACGGAGTGACCCTTCGTAGCAGTCGAACAAATCAGACCTTGTCTTTCAAACAGCTGGTCTGTCTCTCTCTCTCTCTCTCTCTCTGTTACTACTTCATTGAGCCCTCATTGTTAAATACATATTTGCTTAACATAGAGATATGGGGCAGAATCAAGTTAAACTGAGTGAGGGCATTTTGGCCTGGGATATAGTCAAGAAAAGGGGAGGTGAAGCTGTGGTGAGCCGGTGCAAGAAGATGTTTAAAGTGTGTGGGACTACTGGTGTTGTTGGAGGACATTTGAGGGCAGAAGAGTGGCGTAAAGTGTTGAGAGACAAACTAAGGGCAGCTACAGGATTGTGGTTTGTTGCCGAGTGCAGAAGCATGGTACAGGGTGGCTAAAGCGATTGCACAGGAGGGTTGGATAGAGAAGGAGATTGAAATGAAGGGGCAAAAAATGTATGTGTACTATGCTCCGTTTGAAACAGCCAGCTCCCCATTTTCGACCATTGTTCCATCCTCACTACAAACACCCTGTAACCTTAACGCAGCACAACCACTACCCTCTGCCAAACAAAGACATTCCATTCAGCCACAGCCCAAAAATGGCGCCCACACACACACTAAGGAGGAGCCACGCTCACCCCCGAAAACACTACCCATCATGAAATGATGTCACCCGTTGCACCACCAATCCAGGGGGGGGCGCCCATCACTCCTACCGCCCCGATGGCACATCCCACTCCTCTGTATCCAATATTGACTGCAAATGGAACCATGTATTCCCCATATCCGATGTTTCCATCTGTGGTGGCACCAAGTGTTGTAGTAGGTTCGACAGGAGGTGCTGGGTCCCATAGTGTACACAGTGTGCCCAGCTCTGACGCAAGCCCGCCGTTAATTCCCCTCCCCACCCCTAGAGCACCGTTGGATGTGCAAGCTCCGCCCACATCTCGTCATCAACAGGATAGTTCAGAAGAGGAAGATGACGATATAAGGGGAGGAGAGGGGGCGGAGGAATCGAGAGATAGAAGAACAAACCCAAAAGTGAAATCTAAGAGGAGGGACAAGAAAAGGGGAAGTCTAATGTACGTTGCATTTAACCCGACACAAGCCACCTCCCTTATAAACACATTGCCGGACCTCGAAAAACAACCTATGCCTTTCTATAGGAAAATGGCACAGATCCAAAAAACTTACTCTGCAGCTTGGAGAGACCTGTGTGAGATTAGAGCAGGAGATTCATACTGGCCTATTATGCGAAATGCAATAGATCCGTACGATACAGATCGCCCAAAGGATGACTTTTCATCGGGTGTACTGTTCTGTGAACTGTTAAGATATTGGGCAAAGGATAAATTAGCAGATCAAGCAATTAATTTACAAGATATCAAACAGGAACATGACAAATCAGTAAAAAAGTTTCATGCACGACTCACACAGGTATTAACAGATCTTGGCTTTGGTCTACATAACAAAACACGCACGCAGACCAGAATATAGAGTGTTACCTTTAGACACCTTACTGCTGGTTGCTAAAGGGCTGGAGACAGCAGCGGCTAAACAACCCACATCATCAGCGTCTAAAAAGACTGCTGTGCTTATGGTAAACTCTGAAGAATCACCACGAAGAGAAACAAGACAGTGTTTTAATTGTGGGAAACCGGTACACCTTAGCAAGAATTGCAGGGCACCCAGGAAGCAGAGACCTACACAGCAGGGAAGTGATACGAATGGAGCGCCTGTGGTTCAAGCCACAGCATAGGACGGGGGTGAGCCTGTGTCAGTGTCCCCTATTCTGGCAGTTTCTTCAGGGGACGGCAGAGTGGGACCTCAAGCTATTGTGACACTACCAATAGAGGGAACTCCCACAACCTTTCTAGTAGACACAGGTGGAGCCAGATGCGTCCTAAGAAAGCAAGATCTGCCTGATACATCTTACCTGTCTGACATTGATGTCGCCTGTATAGGAGTGGATGGTGTCCCCACCTCCACCCATTTAACTCAACCTATGCAAATAGGCCCATTACCAGACCTGCTTGCAAGATTTGTAGTATCTTCTACATGCCCTATAAACTTATTAGGTGCAGATGTGCTTTCCCGACTGCAAGCATCCATCTCATTCACCCGGACGGAACTGTACAGGTGTCCTCACCTCTACAAGTCACTGACACATCAGCACTCTGCTCACTGCCCATATTACTATAAATAGATGCCAATAGCAGCCGTGATTTAGGGCCAGCTGATATCTTGGACAAGATTCCAGTAACACTCTGGTCGCAAAGACCAGAAGATATTGGACATCTGAAGGTGCCACTAGTCATAGTAAAATTGAAACCCGGAGTAGAGTTACCACGCAAGCCACAGTATCCTCTGAAGCCAGCACAAATAGATGCGATCTCTCAGCAGATAGAGAGATTAGTGCAGCAAGGGGCGTTGGTCCCGTGTACGTCACCATGTAACACGCCCCTCTTCCCAGTAAAGAAGAAATCCAAAAAGGGAGAGCCAGTAAAAAATAGTATGGTGCAAGATTTGTGAGCAGTCAATGAAGCAACCATATTAGACACTCCTATAGTGCCTAATCCGAACACTCTCCTTTCTGGAATACCTCCAGCTGCATACTTTACCGTGGTGGATTTAGAAAATGCTTTCTTCAATATTCCCCTTGACCCTACTTGCCAGTATTTGTTTGCTTTCACGCATGATCATAATCAATACAAATGGACTGTAATGCCCCAAGGAGCACAAAATTCGCCCAGCCAGTTTGCCAAGGCTATGAGCCATATCCTTGACTCTTGGCAACAAGCGAATCCTGAAATTGTATTGCTGCAGAATGTTGATGATCTCTTGTTGCGTGCTGAAGATCTTCCCATATCCACAAGAACATCAGAAAGCTTGCTGAGACACTTGGCAGAACAAGGATGTAAAGTTTCCAGAGAAAAGTTTCAATGGTGTAAAGAGTCATCTTCCTAGGACACTGTGTTTCAAAAGGTGTGCGTCATCTTACACGCACCCGTGTGCAAGCAATAGAAGACATTTCAGTCCCAGAAGGGACCCCTGCATGCTTTCCTAGGCCTTATATCCTACTGTAGAGCGTGAATCCCAGGAGCATCCCTTCTCATGCAACCCTTGAATGACGTGTTGAAGACTGAGCCATAAGAGATGACACAGATAGCCCTGTGTAACTTCTACACCCTAAAGAAGGCTATCTCATCAGCACCAGCACTAGGATTACCAAACTATGATCTCCCATTCAAGCTGTTTGTATCAGAAAGAGAAGGACATGCAATGGGAGTCTTGACACAGTCCCATGGAAACAGACAACGCCCCATTGGCTATTTCTCATGTCACTTGGATGCCGTGGCAAGGGGAGGACCGTCTTGCCTCAGAGCAGCATTGGCAGCACATGCCTTACTGGACAAAACAAGTAATATAGTCCTTGGTTATCCTCTGACAGTTCTTGCACCACATGACATTGCGGCCATCATACAGCAGACTCAACCTAAGCACATGACAACAGCCAGACACCTCCGTCTGCAATGTTCCCTCCTTTTGCCAGACAATGTTACTTTGCAGAGATGTTATGTTCTCAATCCAACCACACTCTTACCATTTCCAGAGGGGGGAGATGAGGAAGATGGATACTTTTGGTACAGCCTGATCTTGAATCCAGAATCAGGAATAACCAATCTATATGTAAAAAGACTTCTATTGGAATGTGGAAACAACCAGACGCTTACAGATGAGACACAAGACCCTTTATATTGCACACTGTGGAATAAACAATCTCCCGGCCGAGATTTCCAATATGAAACAAGTTTCACTGACTTGAAGCAGGTCACCTTAAAACTAAAGACATTGTACAAAAATGCAGCAGGTGCAAACAGCACTCCCAGTATACAAGGCAGAGACCCATATGCAGTCCCAGGACTCACAAATCCACCTCATGACTGTCTCCAACAGATGGAAATGGAAACCTCACACTTGGCTAATGTGAAAGAACTTATTCTAACAGACCCAGACATTACCTTATATGTAGATGGCTCGAGATATGCAGATGAACATGGGAAATACCATACAGGATATGCTGTCACCACAGAGAAAGATGTAATACAAGCCTCCTCGTTACCTCCCTCCATGTCAGCACAAGAAGCAGAATTGATTGCATTGACCAAAGCTTGTGAAGCTGCAGCAGGAATTCAAGCCAATATCTATACAGACTCAAGGTATGCTTTGGGAGTGACTCAGGACTTTGGGATAATTTGGAGAGCCAGAGGATTCATGACAGCCGCAGATACTCCAGTGAAGCATGATTAAGTCATCCGTGAAGCTCTAACACTCCCAAAGGAAGTGGCCATACTGAAAGTAAAGGCACATGGGAAGCTAAACTCAGATGAAGCACAAGGAAATCACTTAGCAGATCAGACAGCTAAACAGGCAGCAATGAAATCACAGGAAATGGAAAAGAGAGAGGTGGATGGACACATAAACATTTATACAATGCAGACTCTGCCAACAGACTTAAAATTGCTTAAATAATTGCAGAAGATGGCAGGTCTTGAAGAAGTGAACAAAGGGAAAGCAAAGGGAGCAGCCCTGAAAGATGGACTATATGTTGATAATCTGAGATTGTGTTTGCCAAGAAGCTTGTACCCAGCAACAGTACAATGGGCACATGGACCTGAACACCTGTCAAAGACTCTCACGAATGCCTTAATAAACAAGTATTACATGGCCCAGGCATCACTACTCTGACAAACACTTACTGTAAATCATGCAGTATGTGTGCCAGATGCAATGTAGGCCGCACTGAGAAGCCACCACAGAGACATTTGGCAAAATCACTGTATCCATTCCAGAGGATACAAATTGATCACATACAGATGACAAAGAGTGGGCGGTATGAATATGCATTAGTTATCGTGGACATGTTTTCAGGATGGCCAGAAGCCTACCCAGTTGCAAACATGACAGCAAAGACAACCATGAAACGCCTGTTAACAGAGGTCATCTGCAAATTTGGTGTCCCTGAAGTAATTGAAAGTGACCAGGGACCAGCTTTTACAGCAGTATTGGCCAAGGAAATATGGACAGCCCTAGGAGTGACCCTCTCCTTTCATACGCCTTACCATCCTCAAAGTAGTGGGAAGGTGGAACGTATAAATGGTACCTTGAAATCTAGGATGTTGAAAATGTCACAAGAAACTGGTATGCCATGGCCTGAAAGTCTCCCCATAGCCTTGTTCAGTGTCAGGTATACCCCCAGGGGGAAACATGCATTATCACCTCATGAAATCTTGTTTGGATCTGCTCCTAGATTAGGGTGCTACTTTCCTCAGCAGCTGCAACTAAAATCTGATGTACTTGTTGATTATGTGATTGCACTGTCCACCGCACTGACTAAAATCCATGCACAAGTGTTCTCTTCTATTCCAGATTCGGAAGTAATCACTGGTACTCATCAACTACTTCCTGGAGATTGGGTCCTGGTCAAGAAATTTGTGAGGAAAACCCCTTTGGAACCCAGATACGAAGGCCCATTCCAAGTACTTCTGATCACAGCTACATCAGTTAAGTTGGAAAGGAAAGCTACTTGGGTCCACGCATCACATTGCAAAAAGGTTCCTCCCCCTGATGACCAGGAAACAACACAATGAGTACAGCCCAGTGGTTTATTCTGTTCCTTGCAGTATACGCGAGCAAGGCTCAACATGTAACCATTACAAAGCATGAGGATGGTATTACACTTTGGTACAATTCACATACTACCATGTTGCTACATACACCTTTAACTTCTGTGACATTGTTCGCTGCCCTCCAATCCCCGAAACAATGTGATTACTATAAGAAAGATATATACATATGTGTTACTGATGAAATTGTTGGAAGACACTGTAACACATGGAAGGCGGTGGGATGGAACACTGGGACACAATGGGATTATAGGCCTCAGAGTGCTGCAGAAAAGAAAGATGACCAGGGTAGATCCCTCCTTGACCGAATGACTCTAATTAAAGATGTCTGGAAAGTGGATCTACTTATAATATGCAATTGACTCTGACCATACAAAACCCTTGTCCCATAGATGCTGATACATATCTACTGGGGGCTTGGGTTAGAGGACAGACTGCTAAATTCACAGGCAAATTTAAGATGGCAGATCTATATAAGCACCCAAACTTACCTCTGGCATTACAGACATTGCAGCCAGGGCCCCAGATCATTGGAACAATGACTGCTACTAGTGACCCAACATATGAGGACACGTTAGCTACTGAGACTGGATTTTCAGATCTTAATGTGTGGTTGGAATGGATGAAGTACAATGTACAGGAAAGTAATAAGACCAACTGTTATGTATGCGGCCTTGCTAGGCCTCATTTAGGTACTGTCCCACTTACTATACCTTTTCTGGAAGAGATATGTTTTTTGAGTTTGTTCAAATACAAACATAGTTATATAACTAAGTGCGAACAATGGAGAAAGACGCACCCCATAATAACTAATAATATCCATCCAGGGAGAGGTATAACTATATACCCCGGAAATTATATGTGTTACAGGAGAAATGTGTCACATGGGCTCAATCTGCAGAAGTTCCCAAATGGATTTTGTCATACATACAGAGATGGTTCATCCACACTGCTAGTCAATCAGACCCGATATTTAGGGGACATATACTGGTTATGTGGGGATATGAAACTCAGGGTAAGACTGTCAGGAGTATGGTATGGGGAATGTACCTTGGCTAAAGCCATAATGCCATTACACATTGTCCCAACTTATTACGATGACAACTTACCTAGCGTCTCCCCAGTAAGGTCCAGAAAGAGAAGACAAACTTCATCATCTGAACCTCACGAAAGTTTTGACCCACATGTGTATATTGATACTATTGGAGTCCCAAGGGGGGTGCCCGACCAATTTAAGGCCCGAAACCAGATAGCAGCAGGAATTGAATCACTGATACCAATGATTGGTGTAAACAAAAATGTTGCCTGGATTAATTATATTTACTATAACCAGCAACGGTTTATTAACTACACTAAGGATGCCTTAAAAGGCATTGCAGAACAATTAGAGGCTACATCACACATGGCCTTCCAGAACCGTATGGCATTAGACATGATCCTTGCAGAAAAGGGTGGAGTTTGTAAAATGCTTCCTGACACTAGCACATGTTGTACGTACATTCCTGATAACACAGGTCCAAATGGAAAGTTCACACTGGCAATCCAGAAATTGGCTAATCTTGGTCAAGAATTAAAAGAAAATTCTGGCACTATAGATTATTGGGAATCATGGTTTGGTTGGATGAATGGCTGGCAGAAAATGTTGTTGCAAATAGGGATGGCTATCTTTATTGTCATCATTTTGCTAGCCTTCCTCTTATGTTGTATTATTCCTTGTATGCGCAGCTACCTTTAGAAGGCTGTGGACAAGGCTTCTCCCACCTTTATCCACCAAAATTTAGACATAGATCTTCATGAACAGAATGATGATTGTAAGACATCCCATCTTCTGATGCAGACTTTAACCGGCTCTAAGGAGAGTGTTCTGTGAGCTGAGCTACACTATATCCGAGTCCTATGGTCCCTATCCAAGTCTAGTTACACTATTAGAATATTAGAGGCTCGTTAGGTTTTCCCATGCCACATAGGTCATAGGGTAGGTGTGACGTCAGGTCATGGCAAGCCTGATTGAACGAAGATATGTACCTATGACTTATACACATGCATGCTTTCAACATCTGGAAATAGAAGACATAAAGAATAGTGCTCTGGAAGGACAATAGTCAAGAAGTATCTATATATACAAGATACTTAGCTCTAGACATCTGATACTAGATCAGGGTGTTATAGTCAGTAAGCTTTATTAAGAATTGTGATTGCTACGAATATATTATACCATTTTAGGGGGGACTGTTATGGATTGGGATCCGTACAAAATGCATAACTGTATTCGTGCACCTACTTATATATCTTATCTTTGCAGTATTATCGTATAACCAAAGTTTTATTAACAATGCTGAATCATTGGGAACTCTAAGATGGAGGATTCATTACTTCCGCATACAAGATGCCGGCGGCACTACTTCTGGTCTAGCAAGGATGATGACAGCTACCACACCTTGGATACTAAAAAGGAGAGCGCCATCTTTCCTTTGTCTCAACTTCTGAACCAATGGGAAGATAGACTCATCCCTTGTGGGATGAGACCTGAAGACTCCCTAAGCTCCTGACCCAAGATATGTCCAAGGTCCCGTAAAAGCAGACACCTTAGAACCAATGAAGTGCTTAATTAAACCTGATGTTTTGCTTAGTAGCAACTTTTATCTGATTATTAAAAACGATATAAATGATGACTGACGTAATAAAATTAGGCGAGAGAAAGCTTTATACCAGAACTCTGTGTTGGTGTATTATTTCTCTAAGGTGTGCACACTATATATATATATATATATATATATATATATATATATATATATATATATATATTGGTAATTTGGCCAGGGGCAGATATCTCTGAGGAATACTTTTGTTCTCCCAAAACACATATACTTAGGACATAAATAATCGCTCCATATACTGATCCTAACCTTTTTAAGAGCTCTCTTGAAAAGTTATTGTGAGACCAAACAATCCCCAATACCCCTTTTTCTTGGCAAACTACCTACACAATATTTGGTAATCATTAGGTTTTAGGGGTGCTATATACATGTACATATACTTAGTACATAAATATAGAATCGCTCCATATACTGATCTTAACCTTTTTAAGAGCTCTCTTGAAAAGTTATTGTGAGACCAAACAATCCCCAATACCCCTTTTCCTTGGCAAACTACCTACACAATAATTGGTCTATATGACATTTTGTACATAAAATAGTATACTATATATAGTGTAGTTGGATTATACTTTAATCCCTTTTTTAGCTCATGAGTGACTGAGCAAGTACCCTTACCTCTACTCTGGAAAACTTTTTGCTGTGTAACCACATTCCACACATGATAAATTAAGAGTGATAATAGAGGTTACAGCAGTTATCTAAGGAGCTTTGTCCTATTGTTTTTAACCTTTAATTTTAAATTATTTTAATCGACGTTGTTTTCCATTAATAAATTTCAAATATTATATATGTGATTAACCCACTGTTACCATTATCCCGCAGAAAAACAACCCCTAAGCATAATGTTTCCACCTCTGTGTGTGACATTGGGGATGGTGTTCTTGGGGTTATAGGCAGCATTCCTCCTCCTCCAAACTCGGCAAGTTGAGTGGATGCCAAAGAGCTCCATTGTGGTCTCATCTGGCCAAAACACTTTCACCCAGTTCTCCTCTGAATCATTCAGATGCTCATTTGCAAGCTTCAGATGGGCCTGCACATGTGCTTTCTTGAGCAGGGGGACCTTACAGGCACTGCAGGATTTCAGTCCTTCACGGAGTAGTGTGTTACCAATTGTTTTCTTGGTGACTATGATCCCGGCTGCCTTGAGACTATTAACACAATCCTCCCATGTAGTTCTGGGCTGACACCTGGGAGCCAAAAAATCTTGCTGATTGATAGGGGAACAAATACTTATTAACCTGACCTGCAAATCAATTTATAACTTTTTTGACATGCGTTTTCTTTTTTTTTTTTTGTTATTCTGTCTCTCACTGTTATAATACACCGACCATTAAAAATATAGACTGATTATTTCTTTGTCAGTGGACAAATGTTAAAAATCAACAGGGGATCAAATACTTTTTCCCCACTGTATTATAGTTAAATTACAACATTTTAAACAAAAAGAAGCCATTATGAGAGCTGCAGGAGAGCAAAAGGCGATATTAGATTCTCGCTTTGAGAAATTGGAGGTTTACAATGCTTTGTCAAGCTTAACCTTGCTAAAACGAAGATCATTTTCTAAAATCACAAAAGTTTTAAGAGAGGAGATGATCAAGTATAAGTGGGAATTCCCAGAGAAGGTAATCATTACTAAAGATCATCAGACTCATAAGGCCTCATTCATTTGTAATTTGGCTAATTGAATAGGGCTCCATATAAGCACAGAGCATGTTATTTTTAACAGGAGTTTTTAGTTAGTGAACTTCTAATAAAAAGCAAGGTTTTCACTAACTAAAAACTTCTGTAAAATAATATGTTCTGTGCTTATAAAGAGCCCTACTCAATTAGCCAAATCACCATTGAATGAGGCCCATACTATTTATAACCATACAGAAGGTGAAAACCGTCTAAAAACATGGAATCCACACACAATAGAAGAGTCAAAACCCACTTAGAAGTGTACCACACAGGGTCATTAAGAAGTTGCTTGAAATTGAAAGGGAGTAGTTTAAAATTAAAATTAATATATATCTCCACATATGGTAGTATGTATTTTGGTATATATTACTGTGAGTTTTATTCAAGAAGAAAAAGGGTACGATTTCACATAGGCATTTAGAGCACTGGAAAATGGGATTTTTATAAATACATTTGTCATATATCTCATTAAATGAGATAATGACACTTAAATATTAAGACTTTTAACTAAAGGTTACATATCTGGTTATACAATCATGTTAAAGTTTATTATTACTTGCCTTTACACTTTTCAGAAGTAGTTTTCTGGAAATGAGTGATAATCACTGTTAATATCGAGAGCTCGTCTTTGAATAATAACCTTGAGAAAATGTACACTTTGGGTTTTCTTTAACACAGCTTCACAGTAGCAATAATTATAATATTATAGATCTATTTAATGTAAGACAGATATTTATTGGATATTAAGTTTGAATGAATTACTATCCCCTTTGGATATTATAACTATTAATTGAGGGTTAATAGATAAATATACCCTATATTTAATATGGGGTACCACAAACCTTTTGTTTTTTTAACTAGCTCATATTTATATATTTATAATATATATATATTTTTCTTAATTTTTTTTGAGATATGGTTTTTGTACAAAGATATATATTTATATAGAGTTTTGTATGTTATTTATAGCTCCTTATGTTCATCTTTGTGGCCAGTGAGATTTTTTTTTTTCTGGCTAAGATGATGATAATATCTAACATTCGGAAGAAGGGTACCAGGATGTATTTTTTAACTGTTTTGTTACTTTGTATTGTCTGTTTTCATTTTTTCAATTTAGCAGCATTGGGCGGGGGCAGAGTCCGGTACTGGACTCATTTTAGTTATGGTTGACATTAAAAGTAAAGGTATAACATTTTTGTCCCAGAATGTAAAGGGCTTAAATTCATTCAATTAAAAACATATAGGTGCTAACAACTTTTTGAGTCAAAATCCGGATGTTATTTGTATACAGAGTGGCCATTGTAAAGAGGGGATAGTCCTTAAATTTATGTTAGATTAATTTCCATTCCAGTATAATGCAACATTTAAGTCTAAATCCAGGGGTGTCTCTATTCAATACATTACAGCTGATTGAACAGTTTTCAGAGCTAGACATAGAAGATACTTTATATGGATTGGTAAGATTAATGAACAAATATACACCATTGTTAACGTCTATGCCCCAAATAAACGTCAAAATAAATGTACTTAAATATATAAACAAATTAAAGAGAGGCCACGTGATAATATGTGGGGATTTTAGTAAGTGTCTCGTCTCCTTTTTAGACAGAATATCAAATACAAAAACATTACTAGATACGCTCACTATTAAAAGGGCTAAACTCTTTCAAGAAAGTCTAAATAAATATGACCTTTATGATGCTTGGCGAGCATGCCATCAAGCTGAGAAGGGCTATTTATTTTATTCAAATAGACATGAGTCTTATTCTAGACTCGACTATCTTCTAGTTGACCCAAGCACTTTAAAACAAGCTGAGAAAGCGGAGATAGGGTTAATTTATCCATCCAATCATGCTTTGATTAAACTCATCGTTAAATCTGACCATAAAATTCCATATAGAAAAATGGTAAGGATGGATAAGTCTTTCATTGAGATAGAAATTGAGATGCAACAGGAGATCTGCTATTTTTTTAAATTCAATGTTGGATCAGTGGACTCAAAGACTACCCTTGAAGTACACTCATGAAGTCTATATAAGTCTTGATTCAACAGAAAAGATAGAAGGTTGCATCATTAATAGAGCTATACGTACAACTTACTAAACTCCAGAGCGAATAAACTTAATTCCAACAAAAATATCAGAGCTGAAATGACCAATACTCAAGCTTTGATCAGGAATATAACCCAAGCACAAGTTGATAAAGATATATGGTTTTACCAACAGAAGTTCTATTTCCAAGGAAATATGGTGGGCAAACTTCTGGCAAACAATTTGAAGAAACTGAAAATTAAAAAAAAAGATTTACTAAGATTAGAGATGAATATGGATTAATTTCTATACAACTTAGAAAACATAAGCAACTTCCTTAAACCAACAGAGACTGAAATTGAGAAATTTCTCAATCAGCTTAACATCCCTAAAGTCTCAAGATGAAGATTATGAGAACTTGAATAGAGAAATTTGAAGAGGTTAGGCAAGCGATAACAGATCTGGAACTTCAGTCTGCTCCAGGGCCTGATGGCTTCATAAATCATTACTACAAAACCTATGCAGATAACTTAATAATTCACTTAAAGGATATGTTTAATGAACTTAAAACTACAGGTGAAGCTCCAAACCTTGTAGCAGCAATTACAATGATACAAAAAAGGATAAAGATCTCCCAGAATGTTAGAATTATCACCCCATCTCTTTAATTCACAACGATATGAAGTTATATGCAAAAAAATTAGCAACTAGATTGACGATAATAATTCATAAACTGATTCAGACTGGCCAAACTGGCTTTATTCCAATAAAGCAGGGAATAGATAAAACTAGGATGCTTATTAACTTAATATCATACACCAATCAAAATAAAATACACGCCGAGAAGGTAATCATTACTAAAGATCATCAGACTCATAAGGCCTCATTCATTTGTAATTTGGCTAATTGAATAGGGCTCCATATAAGCACAGAGCATGTTATTTTTAACAGGAGATTTTAGTTAGTGAACTTCTAATAAAAAGCAAGGTTTTCACTAACTAAAAACTTCTGTAAAATAATATGTTCTGTGCTTATAAAGAGCCCTACTCAATTAGCCAAATCACCATTGAATGAGGCCCATACTATTTATAACCATACAGAAGGTGAAAACCGTCTAAAAACATGGAATCCACACACAATAGAAGAGTCAAAACCCACTTAGAAGTGTACCACACAGGGTCATTAAGAAGTTGCTTGAAATTGAAAGGGAGTAGTTTAAAATTAAAATTAACTTCATCATATATCTCCAAATATGGTAGTATGTATTTTTGGTATATATTACTGTGAGTTTTATTCAAGAAGAAAAAGGGTAAGATTTCACATAGCATTTAGAGCACTGGAAAATGGGATTTTTATAAATACATTTGTCATATATCTCATTAAATGAGATAATGACACTTAAATATTAAGACTTTTAACTAAAGGTTACATATCTGGTTATACAATCATGTTAAAGTTTATTATTACTTGCCTTTACACTTTTCAGAAGTAGTTTTCTGGAAATGAGTGATAATCACTGTTAATATCGAGAGCTCGTCTTTGAATCATAACCTTGAGAAAATGTACACATTGGGTTTTCAGTTAACACAGCTTCACAGTAGCAATAATTATAATATTATAGATCTATTTAATGTAAGACAGATATTTATTGGATATTAAGTTTGAATGAATTACTATCCCCTTTGGATATTATAACTATTAATTGAGGGTTAATAGATAAATATACCCTATATTTAATATGGGGTACCACAAACCTTTTGTTTTTTTAACTAGCTCATATTTATATATTTATAATATATATATATTTTTCTTAATTTTTTTTGAGATATGGTTTTTGTACAAAGATATATATTTATATAGAGTTTTGTATGTTATTTATAGCTCCTTATGTTCATCTTTGTGGCCAGTGAGATTTTTTTTTTCTGGCTAAGATGATGATAAGATCTAACATTCGGAAGAAGGGTACCAGGATGTATTTTTTAACTGTTTTGTTACTTTGTATTGTCTGTTTTCATTTTTTCAATTTAGCAGCATTGGGCGGGGGCAGAGCCCGGTACTGGACTCATTTTAGTTATGGTTGACATTAAAAGTAAAGGTATAACATTTTTGTCCCAGAATGTAAAGGGCTTAAATTCATTCAATTAAAAACATATAGGTGCTAACAACTTTTTGAGGGAAAATCAGGATGTTATTTGTATACAGAGTGGCCATTGTAAAGAGGGGATAGTCCTTAAATTTATCTTAGATTAATTTCCATTCCAGTATAATGCAACATTTAAGTCTAAATCCAGGGGTGTCTCTATTCAATACATTACAGCTGATTGAACAGTTTTCAGAGCTAGAAGAGAGATACCTTATATGGATTTGTAAGATTAATGAACAAATATACACCATTGTTAACGTCTATGCCCCAAATAAATGTCAAAATAAATGTACTTAAATATATAAACAAATTAAAGAGAGGCCACATGATAATATGTGGGGATTTTAGTAAGTGTATTGTCCCCTTTTTAGACAGAAAATCAAATACAAAAACACTACTTGATACACTCTTTATTAGAAGGGCTAAACTCTTTCAAGAAATCTAAATAAATATGACCTTTATGATGCTTGGCGAGCATACCATCAAGCTGATAAGGACTATAGATTTTATTCAAATAAACATGAGTTTTATTCTAGACTCGACTATCTTCTAGTTGACCCTAGCACTTTAAAACAAGCAGAGAAAGCGGAGACAGGGTTAATTTATCCATCCAATCATGCTTTGATTAAACTCATCGTTAAATCTGACCATAAAACTCCATATAGAAAAATGGTAAGGATGGATAAGTATTTCTTTCAGATAGAAATTGAGATGCAACGGGAGATCTGCTATTTTTTTAAATTCAATATTGGATCAGTGGACTCAAAGACTACCCTGTGGTAGACTCATGAAGTCTATATAAGGGGTTTCGTAACTAAGTGCTTGATTCAACAGAAAATAGAGAAGGTTGCATCATTAATAGAGCTATATGTACAACTTACTAAACTCCAGAGCGAATAATAATTCCAACAAAAATATCAGAGCTGCAGTACTCAAGCTTTGATCAGGAATTTAACCCAAGCACAAGTTGATAAAGATATATGGTTTTACCAACAGAGGTTCTATTTCCAAGGAAATATGGTGGGCAAACTTCTGGCAAACCATTTGAAGAAACTGGAAATTAAAAGAAAGATTTACTAAGATTAGAGATGAATATGGATTAATTTCTATACAACTTAGAAAACATAAGCAACTTCCCTAAACCAACAGAGACTGAAATTGAGAAATTTCTCAGTCAGCTTAACATCCCTAAAGTCTCAAGATGAAGATTATGAGAACTTGAATAGAGAAATTTGAAGAGGTTAGGCAAGCGATAACAGATCTGCAACTTCAGTCTGCTCCAGGGCCTGATGGCTTCATAAATCATTACTACAAAACCTATGCAGATAACTTAATAATTCACTTAAAGGATATGTTTAATGAACTTAAAACTACAGGTGAAGCTCCAAACCTTGTAGCAGCAATTACAATGATACAAAAAAGGATAAAGATCTCCCAGAATGTTAGAATTATCACCCCATCTCTTTAATTCACAACGATATGAAGTTATATGCAAAAAAATTAGCGACTAGATTGACGATAATAATTCATAAACTGATTCAGACTGGCCAAACTGGCTTTATTCCAATAAAACAGGGAATAGATAAAACTAGAATGCTTATTAACTTAATATCATACACCAATCAAAATAAAATATACGCCAAAAAGGCGTTTGATAGAGTTGGTTGGCAATATATGGAAAAGAGTCTTCAAAAATTTGGTCTGGGGGAATTTGAAATATAGGCATCTGGAGCATTATATTCAAACCCCACCGCCT